>CM035172.1:92927322-93217814 GCA_020205615.1 Panax quinquefolius | reverse complement strand
ACAAATCCCTCCGAGCTGATGGTATCACGTAACAAAAGTAAATGCGCCTCCTCTCGAAGTTCTTGAAAACTCTTCTCACATTCTTCGCCTCCAACCGAACTTTATATCTTCCGAGTCACCGAAAGAATGGAGTAGCGATTCGAGAAAAACCTTCCACGAATCTCCGATAATAACCAAATAAACCGAGAAAGCTACATACTTTGGTCATCGATTTAGGTTGCTCTAAATTTTCAATAGCTTCAATCTTTCACGGGTCAACAGATATTCCATGACTTGATACTACGTGCCCAAGGAATGCTACTTCCTCAAGCCGTAACTCGCATTTCTTCAACTCATGTGAAAGCTTGTATTCACGAAGCTTTTAGAGTGTCGTACCTCAAGTGTTGCTTCACGATCTTCACGGCTTTTGAATAAATAAGGATGTCATCAATAAAGACGACCACAAAGTGATCCAAATATTCCTTGAATACTCGGCTCATCATATCCATGAAGGCAAGCAGGAGCATTAGTCAATCCGGGATACGACTAGAAATTCATAATGCCCGCATTCGAGTTCCGGAAGCCGCCTTTGGAATGTCATCGGTTCTAATCTTCAATTGGTGATATCCTGAACGAAGATCAATCTTTGAAAAGAATTTGGCTCCTTGCAACCGGTCAACAAAGTCATCAATACGCGGGTAAATGGGTACCTATTTTTGATGGTGACATGATTCAACTCCCGATAATCAATACAAAGCTCTGGATACTCCCATCTTTCTTCTTCACGAATAGAACAGAGCACCCCTAGGAGACGTACTTGAGACGAATGAAACCAATGTCTAACAATTCCAACAATTGGGTCTTTAACTCCTTCAAGTTCAATAGAGCCATTCGACATGGGCTTTGAAAATGGGTTTTGTACTGTGTTCAAGGTCGATACAAAATTCAATTTCACGCCTCGGGGTAGGCCGTAAGTTCTTCGTGGAATACGTCAGAAATTTATTAACAATAGAAATGTCGCTCAAAACTCGATGTATTTTTGTTTAAATCAGCGATACGAGCTAAGAAAGCTTCGACATTCGCTTTTCAATAAACGAATAGCTTTTATGGCTTGAAATGACCGTGATTGATTTTAATGGTTTGGTCGCTTGAATTCGTATATTAGGTTGATTACTTAATATGAAAACTAACAACCTTTACGAAAATAATCAATTTTTGTATGATGAGTAGTTAACCAATCAATCTCTGTAGAATTACGCCAAACACAAGTATTTTTAAAGAAATAAGATTGACAGTAAATGCGCAGTTACCGATTTGAACCAAACAAGACTTATAACCAAGTGGATGTAATGAAGGTTTCTCCCAACGGAGTTTCCACAGATAAGTCAAAGTCTAATTTCTCCGAGTCAAATTTAATCGCTGAGCGCAAGTAGGAGAAATAAAAGAATGGGTAGAACCGGGTATCAAATAAAGTATAGACTTCGCTAGAGTTTACGATAAGATTACCCGTGATGACCTCATTCGGGTTCCTTGCTTCGGAGGTCACAACAAACGCCTTCCTTGACCACCGGCTTTGACTTTTAAGGACGGCTTTTGGTGCCTCCATCCTAGCTGAACTTGTCTTCTATGAACGACAAAATCTGCCAAGTGACCTTCTCTTTACAATTATAACATGCTTTGACTGAGATCGCATCGCGGTTTGGATGATGTCCCTCCTCCGCATTTGAAGCATATGATAGTGGTCGTTTCTCTTCCTTAACAACGAGTCTTTGGTGGCGATCGCCCTTCCATCATTGTTGAATCTCCTCTTCTTGAAATGTCCATTCTTATTGGTTTAGCCTTGATTACCACCGGTGGTAACCACTTCGGCATTTGATTCCCTCCACGCTTGTTGTCACCGCTTGACGACTCTCCTTTGGTTGCGGCTGACTCGTTATCGCGCCTCCACTAATCGAGCCCTATTTACAACATCCGAATACAAACACGCTTTATGAGAAATAAGATGTTGACGATCTCGTGTTTTAAACCTCGCAAAAACATTCGCATCATTCGCTCCTCATTATCCACCAAATGGGATGCAAACCGACAACTCGCAAATTTAGCCTATCTCGCGACACCTGGCCATATTATTTTGCTCCACTTTGATAAACTCCACCTCTTTTATGTGATTTAATACTTTCGGGAAAGTACTTGTCGTTGAATTGTTCTCGAGCTTCTCCAAGACATCTTCAAGTGGCGAGTTGAGTCGCTTTTACCGATTCCCACCAATGTCGCCTCTCTCATAACATAAAGGCGGCCAATGGAACCTTTTGCTCATCGAGCATCCCAAGACATCAAATATCTTGGTGATCTACTTTATCCATGCTTCCGCCTTTAGTGGTTTCTGGCTCTCAATAAACTCCAGTGGTCCCAGCTCAACTGCTTAGCGATAATGCATCATCCGAGAGTTTCCGATATTCCCACCTACACTGTGGAAAGGAGACGCCTCTCGCTTTCTTTGCTGCATTAATTAAGTAAAGCCTCTGAACACTCCGTCATTCATCATTTGGTCGGTGTTGTTGTTAGCATGAGGATTGTCGCCTTCTGCACGCACATTATCCTCGATTATGTGGTGAGTCAATGATCACTGTGGCTCCATTGCTATTCTCAACATTCTCGGATGTCATTTTCGAACATCGCCACAAAACAAAAGGTTAATTGACATATTATCCCTATATTCTCGACCGAGCCAATTAAATACCAAAAAAACTTGGGTAGGTCATACTAGCGAAAGAATTCCGTGCCTCTCCCTCCTAGTTCTATTCTCACATCTTAGCCGTGGATCATATCCTAAGCTTTGATATCAACCGTGACGCCCCCAAAATTAGGTATACATCACCCATCTTGAGTCGTCGATACATGGTACGTAATTCAAATACAACTTAATAATACAACCGTGTACATAATACGACAAAACATAAACCGTGAGTTTGAATACAAATATTGTCTACTAGAGATTATACAAACTCAAAAGGAGTCCTCATTACAATTATTATCACACTATTTCACGTATCAATAGTGAGGACTACTAATGCACCATCTAGGACCATCACTCTGTTCCCAGACTAGTCCCAAATTCACGCTCTCATTTCACTCAAGAGAACAAAGAAAGAAAAAGGTGAGCTCAACTAGCCCAAAGAAGAAATATTATGACTAAGATAATGCGAATAATTTATCGTTAGTTTTCAACAATGTTAAACCGATAAAATATAATAAATATCAAGTTTAATCTGCAGCGAAACAAGCAATCCATTAGAAGAGTCAAGTAGGGAATAAAATCTACTATCTTCTATGATTTAAAAGGTTTTTTCATCACTTTTATCGGCGGGACTCAACAATAAAAATAATCCACATCATCGAATCACCCTCCGCACTACTACCAATGATATTCTTTAGTATCACGACCATAAATGATCCATGCACTACGGGCCAATGATATTCGTGTATTCATTAATGATCATGATCATGCCAACAATCTGCCTATCAATGCACTACAGACAACGAGGACTTTTATCACATCATTTGTAACATTACTTAAGCTGATTACACCAATAATCCTCGGTCATAATCATACCAAGTCCATCTATGCACTACAGGCCACAGATGACTTTCAAAAATATAAACATGAGGATGATGACAATGATATAAGAATTCAATAAAACAAGTTCAAGAATTAATTTATCTAGGAACTAATAACGTCCCAATTTGTCAACATGATATTGCTTTGTAGAGTAAAATTTAAGAATGCTTAGAAGAATATTTCCATGAAAGAATACTGGATGAATTGCAAATATCAAGGATATTCCACTAATTTCATGGACTATAGAAGTCAAAGTTTTAACTAACTGAGTATAATAAATAATGGAATAACAAAAGAAATCACCATACATGCGATAAATCGCATGAGCAAAGTTATTACAAATGTAATAATAAAGGATGGAACCGAGTCCCAACAGAACGCATGAATAAGATATTCCCGAATAATAAATAATGGAACCGGAATTAAGTCCGTGAAAAGCGCGCATAAGATATTCAAAGAATAATAAATAATGGAACCAGTCCAACAGTCCGGTATGCATGACAAGGATATTCCGGCGTAATAATAAAGAACTAATATTGTAAGAATGTCACCATGTATAGGGTAGCCCGCGTATACAGGTTATTCCAACAGAATAATAAATAATGGAATAACATAAGTTCTCATCATTAAGATGAAAGAAATAACACCCCTTACCGTAAAAGAAACTGAATATAAGAGTAAGGAAGTAGCAGAATACTTTTCTATAAGTTCTCTTATAATTCTCTCTCTAGAGTTTCAGTGAATTCGTAAGAAATAATGAAGGAATGAACTTCTATTTATAGGAAAATGGAATGAATAGTAACTAATTCATGAACGGTCCAGATTGGTTTACTATTAAAACTAAAACAACGGTCCATACTGATTTACTATTAAAACTTTAAACCAGCGATCCATATTGATTTACTATTATATCTTCAACCAACGGTCTGAAAAATTAGCACATCTCTTCATGGAATAATATTGTACCCAAATACCCGAATGCACAATACTGGAGTGAATAGTAACTGGGTGAATAGTAACTCGTGAATAGTAACTCATGAATAGTAACTCGTGAATAGTACTCCGACACGAAAAGTGTCCCGAATACCCAATTGAACAATATATCCTCCAGACATCAATTATACTAACACAAATAAGTCCAACACAATGGAACTATAAAATTCATCTTTAATCAACACGAACTTATTCATCATTAATATTATAATTCACAATATTTAACAACCCGTGTCGCTTCTCAGGAAAGAGGGACTTTTCCGATAAGGATTTCTCCTTATCATGCGCCCAATTAGATGACCAAACCTTTCCTCGACATGTAACTTCTAGACACATCATTAATATTGCAAATAATAATATGAATAACTTTTTCCGCCTCAATTATTGAATTAATAATATATCATATAATGCGATGATACCTTAATAATAATTGAATCAATAATATGAGATATGATGCAAAGAATTATCGTGCAATAATTGAGTATAACCGAGTGACTTCTCACGTAAGAATCAATAATCAAAACCGTGTGCATCGCTTTGTGCGCCAGACATCGTATTTTCTTTTACTACCGTGTAGTTCAACAATTTTAACGGTAACACTCTGCTACCGTTATTTTCATAAAGTATTTTTATCGCTTTCTCAATCCGAATAATAATTCCGCTTGTGGGTCCACCAATGATTGTCTTGGTTATGCGAATATTCCTCGCTAAAACGAATATTCCCCACCAATCGAATATTATATAACAACTTGCATACTTTTGCAAAATTTATAAATATTACCCACAACTATAACATTATATCAAATCAATACCATAATATTCAAAAATATAATTCAAAAATTATTCTTTATTCATAAAAGTTGGGGTCTTACAGCGTATAAGTTAGATGCTTATTTCTTGGTTAGGAACGTTAGAAACGTTCATGAAGAACAGATTAAAACTAAGCTATAACGAAGTTATGGCGAAAATTTCGTAAAAGAAGAACGAAAATTTAAAAGTTAGTAAATGAACCCAATCGTGTAGGGTTTCATAAGAAAGTAAGAGAACGTAGAAAATGTGAATCGTGGACTCAAGAACGAACGAATTCCGAGTTCGGATGACCAAATTACGGACGAACGAACAAAGAAAGTTAAAAACGTTAAAATGAACGAAGAATGAAGATTAAGCCAATTGAATGGCATGTTAACGGATTCAGAACAAAGTTTTGTTCGATGGTAATCGAAGTTCGTAAGATAAGGAAGAAAATGGCTTTGGAACGACCTCGTTCCGAGTTATAACGAAGAAGTTATGAGATTTCGAAATCAGCGTCTCAAGCTTGTAAAAGACTTAGAAAAATTTTCTAGGTTTCATGCTCGTCATATTTATGTCATGAAATCAGGCTTGAGGCCGACGCCAACAAGATATAACAAAGGCTCGAGAGACATCGCAAGAGTTCGCCCAATGTGAGCGAATCAGTAGTATAATTTAATGGCATAGCAATTCATATGACAAAGACGAAAATCTTCTAGAGTGTGGCGCAACAACGCTCCCATTAAGTAAGGACTCATGGCCAGCCGCAAATATCCGGGAAGAGAGGAGAGAGAAGTAGAGTCATGCAGCAAATACGGAAGGAAGAAAGGGCACCTTGCATGCAATACGGCAGCAGAGTAATGCCCAGAAATGAGATTTTTATTTCTCAGATACTGGGGGATGTGCAAGAAAGAAGTATGAACATATAAGTTCACCTAAGATAACGCTTAAGCAAGCAAGTTAAACCTTTAGTAAAGGTTGAACGGAAAGATTAAACTAGACTAAAAGAATGCAAACGCAGATTACATAATCGATATCCGGGGACCGTAGTCGTAAGGAATGAACGTGAGGGATTGCTATGATTGTGATTCCTTGGACGTTGAGTGATGAAGGTAATGAATAAGTGTAAAGCGTATAGATGCTGTGAACGCAACATTGTTGCGATGAACGATCTGTCTTAGCATACAACGAACCATATGGCTTTGACATTAAGAAAGCATAATGAACATGGAGTTTATGGGATGGATAACGATCGAAAGCAATTAAAACCTTGAGTAAAGGTTGAATGAGAGATTAAGAGACGAGCAACGTGAACGTTGAATACGTAAACGATTCTCATGAATCGTATTCGCGTTTGAATTTAACGTGCTAAGTATACCCCGTTGTATGACTTAGGCGTTGATGATCGTAGTAAAGTAAGATACGAATGGTATCAAGAAAGCCGTGTCGAGCGGTAATGAGATTAATGAAGGCATTTAATGTGAGTTGGATAAGAATGAATCTCGAGGTATGGCAACTACTTGCCGTAAAGCCAAAAGGAATAAGAATTGACTTAACGAACATTATAGTTAATAGTTCGTATAAGTTAAGATAAATTTAGGTTGTGGTATGATCGTAACCTTTGATGGTTTGACATACGGGAGCCGGGCTAAACAATTCCTTCAGAGAGCAAAGGTATATACTGAAATCGGGTAACCGATCTAACTCAACGTGATGGCGGTGTAGATGAGACTCGAACTTGTTTGTTGGTTGTTTGTGGGAAACCACTCGTGAGTACCATATGGACTACTAGCGCAGAAGCGATGTGTACCGAGTCCTAGAGAAGTATAAGAAGAAGATAAGAATGTAAATCATCAAAGATGATGAACGTTTTGAGTAAAGACATCTCCAGATGTCATGAAACCGTGAAACCCAGAATGAAAGTTAGTCGCGTAAAATTATATTGTAAGAACGCGAACCTTAAGAAGTAAAGTTAAGTAAACCAATGCGTAAGTCAAGTATATGACTAATTGGGGTATTTGTTATTTCCTTATGAGTTATAGGGATTGGAATGAGCAGTTCAACGTAAGCTGTAGCTGTGCGTAAGGCAAGTTTCCTAACTTCATTCATATTTTAAATGAATGCTAATTTCTTAAACTTCTCATATGTTGAACTTGAGAAGTTCTGTCTAAGTGCGAATGTGCGATATTTGTGCAAGGTGGTAGAACGTATGAGAACGTATGAGGCCTTGTGCCACAATGTGAACACTTCGGTGTTTCTATGAGATGAATTGTTCTATGTTTGAACTGTTCAATAAAACAATGTTCTGTTTATACATGAACCGTTATTGTTAAGTCTGTGCTATTGATTTTAGCTAGACAGGATGTGTATGAAAGAGAATAGAGAATGAAAGTATTTCAAAGTGAATGTGACTAATGTTTTAAGATGATAGGAATCAAGACTATTCCTATTATTCAAGCTGCTTCGTAACCTTGTTCGGTTATTGAAGTCTGAAAAGATTGTTTAAATTCTTGAAGTTGTTTGTTCAACTGTTATGACTTGCTGGGCAATTGTATGATCACACTTGCTTTAAATGAAAAACATTTTCAGCGAACGATGTTAGAAAGAACTTAAGGATCCCGTAAAGATCAAGCTGAGCGGTATCCAGATGAAGTGACATTCAGTATAGAATGTGCGTGAAGAGCAAGTGAAGACTTGTAATATAGAATGATAGAATTAAACTATAGACTAGTTTAATGAACAGTTATGTATCCTTGGTGGCGGATAAAAGTCACTCGTGTAAGATGAAAAGAATAATGTAATTATCATTATTTGTAATGAAAGAGGTTATAAGGTTTCGAGAACCTGGGAAATTAGAATGTATGTTATTATATTTCAGTATATAATGATGTATGTTGGATGAATGATGTACTCGTGACGTACAAAATCCGGGTGTGAAGATAGATCGGATTTCGGGGCGTTACAGGTTGGTATCAGAGCTGATAGGTTATAAACCTTAGGTATGAGTACCTAAGACTATAATCGTAAAGAGAATGATAAGAAGATCACCACGTGATCATAGTAAATCGTAGTAACAGATGAGCTGTTAAACGATGAATGATTTATAGCTAATTCTATGAATGAATGGTACTACAAAGTAGTACGGGAAGAAGAACTCAAATTGAGTTGTAAAGGATAGTATACAAATTAAAGAAAATTCATATTAAGTAAAGAGAAAGTTAGAAGTTGTAAGATTTCAATTGAGGACTCATGTGATGACTGAGTTATATGAATCTTTGTATGTACAGAGGTTTGTGCTTGGTGTAACAACCACTCAGTTTATTACAGTGATAATCATTGAAATTGGTCGCGCTATCAAGATGTATATAAAGAGAAGGTGAATCTTTTCTCATGTATATACTTGATAGGTAGAAAATGATAAGATAGGTGCGGGTTCTTGAAACTCATACTTATGAAAAGTTTGTGACTCATAGTTATATGCTATGTTTCTGAACCCTAAGCATATGGATAGTCCTTGATTTGTTCTTGGATTACATATTGCGAAGATAAGTTCTTTAACACATATGGTTGTGGAAAGTTCCTAAACACATAAAGTGTGGTATGAAAGAGAATAGAGAATGAAAGTATTTCAAAGTGAATGTGACTAATGTTTTAAGATGATAGGAATCAAGACTATTCCTATTATTCAAGCTGCTTCGTAACCTTGTTCTGCTATTGAAGTCCGAAAAGATTGTTTAAATTCTTGAAGTTGTTTGTTCAACTGTTATGACTTATTTGGCAATCAGATGATCACACTTGCTTTAAATGAAAAACATTTTCAGCGAACGATGTTAGAAAGAACTTAAGGATCCCGTAAAGATCAAGCTGAGCGGTATCCAGATGAAGTGACATTCAGTATAGAATGTGCGTGAAGAGCAAGTGAAGACTTGTAATATAGAATGATAGAATTAAACTATAGACTAGTTTAATGAACAGTTATGTATCCTTGGTGGCGGATAAAAGTCACTCGTGTAAGATGAAAAGAATAATGTAATTATCATTATTTGTAATGAAAGAGGTTATAAGGTTTCGAGAACCTGGGAAATTAGAATGTATGTTATTATATTTCAGTATATAATGATGTATGTTGGATGAATGATGTACTCGTGACGTACAAAATCCGGGTGTGAAGATAGATCGGATTTCGGGGCGTTACAGGTTGGTATCAGAGCTGATAGGTTATAAACCTTAGGTATGAGTACCTAAGACTATAATCGTAAAGAGAATGATAAGAAGATCACCACGTGATCATAGTAAATCGTAGTAATGTATGATGTCATTAAACGATGAATGATTTATAGCTAATTCTATGAATGAATGGTACTACAAAGTAGTACGGGAAGAAGAACTCAAATTGAGTTGTAAAGGATAGTATACAAATTAAAGAAAATTCATATTAAGTAAAGAGAAAGTTAGAAGTTGTAAGATTTCAATTGAGGACTCATGTGATGACCGAGTTATATGAATCTTTGTATGTACAGAGGGTTTGTGCTTGGTGTAACAACCACTCGCTTTATTACGGTGATAATCATTGAATTGGTCACATGCTTATCAAGATGTATATAAAGAGAAGGTGAATCTTTTCTCATGTATATACTTGATAGGTAGAAAATGATAAGATAGGTGCGGGTTCTTGAAACTCATACTTATGAAAAGTTTGTGACTCATAGTTATATGCTATGTTTCTGAACCCTAAGCATATGGATAGTCCTTGATTTGTTCTTGGATTACATATTGCGAAGATAAGTTCTTTAACACATATGGTTGTGGAAAGTTCCTAAACACATAAAGTGTGGTAAGTTGATGAACTATACTAAGGTATAGGAATGTTTAGACTGAAAGTAAGTATTTTCAGTAGACTTAGCATTGAAGTTGCTAGAGAAGATTAAGTATTATCGTAAGTAAGACAATGAAAGAAGATGGAGAATAGGATATTCCAAGTCATCTAGCTATGCTAGATTTCAAATTTTCTTGAAATCGTTCTGATGTGCGAGTTTTGAAAATGAAAGAGTTGGTTCAATTTTTTTAACCAATGGATTTTAAAAGAACTATTCTTTGTATGTCTATGCTAATTGTTTTGGCTAGACAGAAATTGATTTGAAATATCAAAATGAATTTTATATCATCGCGCATTCGATGCAAGGATGGTAAAAGGATGGAGTTATTAATGCAATTAAACTCGGTGTTGGATTTGATCTTAGGATCAACAACTCCGCTACTTGGTATGATGTATAATGACGAAGTCATAAACCGACGAAGTCCTCAACGTCTTCGTGAAGAGTGTGGTATCATGGCGTCGTAAAAAAACGCTTTTGATGTATTGCGAAAGAATTTAAAGAATTAGTTGATGTCAAGTGAGTCGACTAGCATTTAATGTTTCAAGTTGATGTCCAATTTATTGGTATGGTCTAAGCTACTTGATTTGGCTAAGACGAATGGTATGTCATGATTAAAAGAAAATCGAGTTTTCTTTGAAGAGCTATGCCGAACCAAATTGTTTTGGTGCGGATTCTAATGATTAAGTCTGAGGTGAACATACTCTGAAATGGGGTTATACGATGGGTTGATCACCTACGTATGGAAGAGGTAGTTTACCTTCTTTGTGATTGTAAACTGACCGTGGAAAGAAAGGTTACGGACGTTATGTTGTTTAACCTAGTAAGAGTTCATGGTCAATTTGACCCCTAAGCAAAAGTATGAAATGTTTTAAAGGAATCTTTATATTCCTCGTTATTTCTTTCACTTCATGATTCTGGATAGATTATGGAGTTTAGGAATGATGGGAAGATAAGAACTTCTTTGAAGAGAAGTTGAGAAGAAGAGAAAGCTAAAAATTTCGAGGACGAAATTCTGTGAAGAAGGGAAGAATGTGATGACCCGGGTAAGGGTTGGTTTTAAGAAATTCCGAGGACAGAATTTTTATAAGGAGGGAAGAATGTAACAACCCGGAATTTTGGATTATCCAGAATTTAGGTTTAAAGAATTAGTTATTAATAAAAGGAATTTTTATTAATACTATTCTATGCTATGTGTTCATTAATCGTTCTATAACCTAGAGTGATTATTAATCGGGAGGATTCTGGCTACGAGCTAGACTGAACGAGTAAGAATTTTCAAGACGAAAATAAAAAAAATTCGGGAACAAAAATATTTCCAAGGAAAAAGGCGAAATAGGCACTATTCACCCGTTTCTGCTCGGAGATTTATTTTGAAATTCTGAGAAGTTATTGATTGCGTAAAATCTTGAGACGTGATGGAATATTCAATAATATTTCAGTTATGGCAAAAACGAAGTTTTCGCCTACGGACTCAAAACCTAAGGGTTAGGAAAAGTGAGTTCCGAAAATGTAATGAGTACGTATAATAACTAGGGTTATTATGCGTGAGAAATACTAGTATGATACGAGTTATTATACGAGTATATTATGAAGATTAGTACGACGTATAATACGAATATCGTACGAACAATATACGAAGAGAAGACGAGATTACGAGAAAGGAATGTGTAGAATACGATTAGTCTTAATGGACTTTGTGTTCATAGGCTTTTGTAGAATCCAATTGGACTTGGATTATGTCAAGCCCAAGGATTTGTGAAGTTAAGCCCAAGTTAGGCCAAAGAAGAATTAGGATTAAGCCCGATCCAAAGAAATTAACCGCGGATCAAACCGATGAGTCACCGGATGGGTAAAACCCATGGAGCAACCCATGGAGATGACCCATGGGCATAAGGGGCGGCCACTTGGCCACTAAGTAAGGGTGGTGGCCAAGTAAACTTGGTGGCTAAGTTGTTAAGGAGGTGGGAATAGTGATTTTAGGGGTGAAATGACTATTTTGCCCCTATCTTTGAAAATCTATAAATAGAAAGCTAGATTTTCTTTTTTTTAAGATTTTGAAAATCTTCCACTTGAGAGAGATAGAGAGAGCTAGGTTGGGAGAGAAAAGGAAGAGTATGAGCATGAATGCTCGGATCAAAAGTGATCGAGAAATGTAAAAGCTCATAAATCGCCATTTTGTCTAACGGAAGAGGATTAAAGAAGAACGGTAATCCGAACCCTAGTTCTTCTAATAATTTTCTTTAAGTTTCTATGTTTAAAACATAGCTGAATGAGAATAAGGATTAAAAGATATTGAGAATGATTTCATATGGTTGAAATCATGAGAAAATAAGAAATAAGAAATTTAGTTTATAAATTTCTTAAGCAAGTATAAGATTCGTGAGGATTTTGAGCGATCCGAATGAATATTATGAACGAGTAGGTGAATTGAGTAAGGAATGGTGTTCTATAACATCAAATTCCAAGAAAAAGTGAAATCGTAATCCAAAATATCGATTAAAAATGAAGAACGAACGAAGAACGCGAAGAACACGCGAAGAATACGAAAAACGTTGTTGATGGACAAATTTAAAACCATCGTAGTGTAATTGTTGTTGATGGACAAGTTTAAAACCATCGCGTGTAAGTTAGATGCTTATTGCTTGGTTAGGAACGTTAGAAACGTTCATGAAGAACAGATTAAAACTAAGCTATAACGAAGTTATGGCGAAAATTTTGTAAAAGAAGAACGAGAATTTGAAAGTTAGTAAATGAACCCAATAGTGCAGGGTTTCATAAGAAAGTAAGAGAACGTAGAAAATGTGAATCGTGGACTCATGAACAAACGAATTCCAAGTTCGGATGACCGAATTACGGATGAACGAACAAAGAACGTTAAAAACGTTAAAATGAACGAAGAATGAAGATTAAGCCAATTGAATGGCATGTTAACGGATTCAGAATAAAGTTCTGTCCGAGGGTAATCGAAGTACGTAAGATAAGGAAGAAAATGGCTTTGGAACGACCTCGTTCCGAGTTATAACGAAGAAGTTATGAGATTTCAAAATCAGCATCTCAAGCTTGTAAAAGACTTAGAAAAATTTTCTAGGTTTCATGCTTTCAGGCAGCAAGTCATGAAGTCAGGCTCTGAGGCCGACTGGCCATAGCACAGAATAAAGTCCGAGTACATCAGAAGAGTTTTATTGCAACAAGAAACCGTAGTACAATTTGTGCCCTGGCAGCCCCACGTACATAAAGAAAATCTTACTAGAGTGAAAGGCATACGCCCACTATGTAAGGACTCATGTGCATTAAAGACCGGCCGGAAGAGAGAGAGAGAGTAGGTCAGCAATGTGCGAGAGGAAGGGAAGGGCACTTACGCCGCATCACGGCAAGGTCTGAGAGTAATGCCCATAAATGAGATTTTTATTTCTCAGATACTGGGGGATGTGCAAGAAAGAAGTATGAACATATAAGTTCACCTAAGATAACGCTTAAGCAAGCAAGTTAAACCTTTAGTAAAGGTTGAATGGAAAGATTAAACGAGACTAAAAGAATGCAAACACAGATTACGTAACCGATATCCGGGGACCGTAGTCGTAAGGAACGAACGTGAGGGATTGCTATGATTGTGATTCCTTGGACGTTGAGTGATGAAGGTAATGAATAACATTCCGATGTTTTGTCATGGTAATGAGAGATAAGTGTAAAGCGTATAGACGCTGTGAACGCAACGTTGTTGCGATGAACGATCGGTTTTAGCATACAGCGAACCGTATGGCTTTGACATTAAGAAAGAATAATGAACATGGGGTTCATGGGATGGATAACGATCGAAAGCAATTAAAACCTTGAGTAAAGGTTGAATGAAAGATTAAGAAACGAGCAACGTGAACGTTGAATACGTAAACGATCCTCGTGAATCGTATTCGCGTTTGACAAATGTGCTAAGTATACCCTGGTTGTATGACTTAGATGTTGATGACTGTAGTAAGTAAGATACGAATGGTATCAAGAAAGCCGTATCGAACGGTAATGAGATTAATGAAAGACGAATGTGAGTCGGATAAGAATGAATCCTGAGGTATGACAACTACTTGCCAGAAAGCCAAAAGGAATAAGAAATTGACTTAACGAACATTATAGTTAATAGTTCGTATAAGTTAAGATAAATTTAGGTTGTGGTACGATCGTAACCTTTGATGGTTAACATATGGGAGCTGGGCTAAACAATTCCTTCAGAGAGCGAAGGTATATACTGGCCGGCAACCGATCTAACTCAATCGTGATGATACATCGTAGATGAGATGGGAACTTGTTTGTTGGTTGTTTGTGGGAAACCACTCAGAGTACCATATGGACTACTAGCGAGAAGGCGATGTGTACTGAGTCCTAGAGAAGTATAAGAAGAAGATAAGAATGTAAATCATCAAAGATGATGAACGCTTTTGAGTAAGACATCTCCAGTATGTCATGAAAACCGTAAACCGGTAATGAAAGAAAGTTAGTCGCGAAAATTATATTGTAAGAACGCGAAACTTAAGAAGTAAAGTTAAGTAAACCAATGTAAGTCAAGTATACGACTAATTGGGGTATTTGTTATTTCCTTATGTGTTATAGGGGATTGAATGAGCGATTCAATATGAAATCAGAAGTGCGTGTAAGGCAAGTTTCCTAACTTCATTCATATTTTAAATGAATGTTAGTTTCTTAAACTTCTCGGATGTTGAACTTGAGAAGTTCTACATTTATGTTGAATGTGCGATATTTGTGCAAGGTGGTAGAACGTATGAGGCCTTGTGCCATAATGTGAACACTTCGGTGTTTCTATGAGATGAATTGTTCTATTTTTGAACTATTCAATAAAAGAATGTTCTGTTTATACATGAACCGTTATTGTTAAGTCTGTGCTATTGATTTTAGCTAGACATGATGTGTATGAAAGAGAATAGAGAATGAAAGTATTTCAAAGTGAATGTGACTAATGTTTTAAGATGATAGGAATCAAGACTATTCCTATTATTCAAGCTGCTTCGTAACCTTGTTCGGTTATTGAAGTCTGAAAAGATTGTTTAAATTCTTGAAGTTGTTTGTTCAACTGTTATGACTTGTTGGGAAATTGTATGCTCACACTTGCTTTAAATAAAAAACATTTTCAGCGAACGATGTTAGAAAGAACTTAAGGATCCCGTAAAGATCAAGCTGAGCGGTATCCAGATGAAGTGACATTCAGTATATGAATGTGCGTGAAGAGCAAGTGAAGACTTGTAATATAGAATGATAGAATTAAATTATAGACTAGTTTAATGAATAGTTATGTATCCTTGGTGGCGGATGAAAGTCACTCGTGTAAGATGGAAAAGAATAATGTAATTATCATTATTTGTAATGAAAGAGGTTATAAGGTTTCGAGAACCTGGGAAATCAGAATGTATGTTATTATATTTCAGTATATAATGATGTATGTTGGATGAATGATGTACTCGTGACGTACGGAATCCGGGTGTGAAGATTGACCGGATTTCGGGGCATTACAGTTTTTTCTCATTTTTTGAGCCGACGCACGTCTCCCCAAGATCGGGCCCCACGTGCCATAAATTTCCGTCCTGGAAAATCATGTCAGTCACGTTATATAAGCCCATGTCCATCCATCACTGTCACTTTTTCGAGCCTTTCAACATTTTAAACTTATTTTTCAAATTTTTCGGCAAGGATGATTTCCGGCGAGAGCTTTACTTCACCAGATTTCTTCGATTCTTGCCTTTTTCCTCTGTTTACCAGACTTCACACCTCACCTTTGTTCATTATCCTAGCCAAATGACAGATTCTAGCAATCCTCCGCCTGAGACGATTAATCTGACCGACATCGCTACCTTCGTCTCCGGCGATCTGGTTCCGGTCGAGTTACCGGCAGCCTCCACTGATCTCCCTATCGAGAATGCCGAATCCAAGATCCGACGCCTTTATGCATCCCAAACCGATTACGCCGTCGTCAATACTAAGTCGTCCCTCACTCCATCCCAACTGTCTGACATCCGAGCCGTGTTTAACATCCCCAAAGAGTACAAGCTTCGGGTTCCGGAATCGAACGAGAGGATGTTCTGGCGCCTCGATGGCGACTGGAAGGTTGTTCAACTTTATGCTTTGAGGTACGGGGTTCGGTTCCCCCTTCATGAGTTCATCTCTTCCTTTCTCTGTTTAGTTGGGATCGGGTTCGCACAGCTAGCGTCGAACTCCTATATCCAACTTGTCGGGCCCATCGCCTATATGCCAGAGGCGGGTATCACTCCGGGGTTGGATTTCTTCTTCGTCCTATTTTCTGTCGGTCGATCGAAGGAACCAGGCCTTCGACACCTGAATCGTGTAGCTGGCCAAGCTAAATTCATGAAGACCCCTTCGAGCAACAAAGGGTGGCATTCACAATGGTTCTTCATGAAGGGAACCGACCTTAAACTCCTGCCGAACTGGGCCGGTCCCGAGGATCCCATTATGAAGATTACCAAATTCCCGAAGGATCGAGCCGACGCCTTCAAGAAGTTTTACTCTCTTTTGAAGAAGACTAGCTGGGGTCTGGAGGTCGTGTCTAAGGAAGTCTGGCTCTACGAACATGGTTGTAAGTTACAAACCTCGAACCCTCTTATCTATTATTCTGATCATCTTGTGGATTTGTCATTTACTGTCTTATCCAACTTTATAGTGACCATCTTCAAGCCCGATGGGGCTGATGCCTCCTTGACGCCTCTGTCGGTTGCTGTCGAGCCCATTCGTCCCCCTGCCACAGATGATTCTCCCGAGGACGAAGCCATTCCCCTTGTTGAACTCTCCATCGGTTCTTCATCGGGTCCCCTTCTTCCAACCTCCAGAGTCAACCCTCCTCAAAGAACGCTACCAAGATGAACCGGCCGAGAAGAAGATGGCCTTCTTTGAAAGCAAAGAAACCTTCTACCAAAGCCCCCTCTAAGGCCGCTTCTACCCCGACCAAAGCCGACACTCCCCTAAGTACTTCTTCTATGGTGATCGAGGATTCTAAGGACACGGAGGATCGACCTCTCGAACCTCGACTTAAGAAACCCCCCGCCCGTCAAGGTCCTGAATCGTTTGTTGCGGTCGACCCGATCCCTAATTCGACGCCCACCTCCAAAGCTAGTTCGTCTCGAGGGGACGCCGACTACCGTGGCCAAAGAGTCCTCGAGTGTTCCCCTTCAACCTGCTCGAGCACTTCAAACTCTCCGGTGACGATTTAACTGCTCAAGGATATTCATCCGAAGAGTACCTGGTATCCTATATCAGGGCTCAGTGTCAGGTGATCTCGAAAGCTATACCTTTTCATGGCTGATGTACCTTTTTGTTATAGGCGAATGCCATACTTGCTCGAGCTATCCCGCCTCTGGCCCGTACTACTAAGAAAGAGGTGCAACTGAGGTTGGATGTATTGCTTCTCGAAGCTGAGTTGCGGGGTCGAGACTCGGAACTGAAGAAGGAGAGACACCTTCATGTCGACACTCGGAATAAGGTGACTAAGTCTGATCGTCGAGTCGCCGAACTTGAGGAACAATACTCTTTACTCCAGCAAGAGTTCGTTGGTCTCAATGATCATGCGAAGAAGCTTGTCCAGGACAAAGAGCTTCTAACAGAGGAGAACAAGGATCTGAAGGGGGCTCTTCATACAGTTGAGGATAAGTTCTAGGGAAGCTGTTATCTTTCCCCGTCTTCGGTTACTCCCAAACCGAGCATGGAACTTTTCCCGAAGGTCATTCCATGAACCGATCGATCCGGTCGCCAAAGTTCCCATCCACTCCCGGGCATTCTTTTTCAATGTCGTGGCGAACATATGACATTTGGCAGCATCTGAGTGTCCATAGTAAGACATCAGACGATCATAGCCATCCGAATAATCGTAAGGATCCCCTAGCCCGTTATACGTATCCATTGGGGGCATCTTCTTTTTTGGATCGGCCGTGACTTGATTGATCTCCGGTGAGAAGGGTGATCCTGGACAACCTGAAGAGGTCCCCATCGGACTCTTAGCCGCTAGCAACTTTTCCAATTTCGCGACCCTTCTAGCCAGGGGATCGGCCTCTCCTTTACTGGGGGACGAATGATGTCTATTCCTCTCGTATTCGGGCGACGCGATCCTCTTTATTTGCCCCGACCTCCCTTGGTATCCAAATTTTCCGTCATCCGGTCGACTCCTCCTTCGGCTTCTTCCTTCTCAAGACCGACTCCGGGGTCGACTCCTTTCCTTTCTAGCCTCATCTCGTCGGGGTGATCGGGATCGGCTACGATGTTTGCGCCTCTTCGAGGAGGCTTTCTGTTTTTCGGCCATTTTAGCCATCTGCGCTTCGAGTTCCTCCTGTTGTAGCCGTAGTGCCAACATGGCATCTTTATTTTGCTCCATCTTCTTTTTCAGGTCCCGGCTACCTTCCCCACTTTCTTGCCTCACGAGGGCCCGGGAATGGTTTGCATCGGCCTGACTCGCATAATTGGGCGCGTATTGGCTGTCGTGGAAGAGCTTACGCCGGAGGGAAGGGGACGGCACCTCCGGAATTTTAAACCCTAGTCGGTCCTTCACTTACTCCCTCACCTGGGTGGTCTGGTGTGACTGGTGAGTCTTCACCTTTTTCCTGGGCAGAGGCACCATTCTCCTGACTCGCCATGGCCTGCTACCGGAAAAGAGTACCGTGATTGCAAAAAGCACTAAAAGCCCTCCTAGCACCAATGTTAACGTCGAGTTTCGTTTGCGCGTCCAATCACAGAATCCACGCGCTAAAACCTGCACAATTACAGATCACACAAGAAGCTTGACGGCTTGTGCCGCCGGGGGATAACTCCGGTGTGAGAATAAGTACAGGCTGTTCACAAGGTTTAACAATGGAGGCTTAAGTGTTTAGTGCTCAAAGATGTATTACCTGTTAATTGTAGTCAAACCTTGTATTTATAGTCATTCTCACTTCCCAAGAGTCCCCCTCCGAGTCGGAATAGGACTCCTAAATATGGTAGTTACCTATATTTGGGTCCAACACAATCTCCTTAAAATGTGTAAGTAGAATCTCATTCCAATACTACCTTTGGAGTTACCTTATTCAAATATGACTAGGACAAGAGTCCTTTAGCCATGTAAACCCCTTTTAACTCCAGACTTCGTGCATGGGCTGTCCAGCTACAAATGCCCAATCCTATCGCTCCTATAAGTACCAGTCTGGGCTTTGGCCCAAGGGGCTCGAAGGCCCGACCCCGAACTTCATGATCACATCCCACATGGTTTCGACCCCATGGGCCCCATCTTATCGATTCTAGCCCAGGGCTTCAGCTAACTTGATGGTCGGTAAAACCCTCCCGAACAATGATACTAACGGATCCGAATTAAGGAAGGCTTGTTTCATGCAATTCTAATCCGGCTCCAACTTGATTCACGCGGATGATTTTTCCAAACACGGCAAGGATAAACGTCAATGATGGGATTCAACTTCAATTTCAAATCTGATTTTTTGAATTCTAGAGTTTATTATTAGCTAAGATTTATTTTCTAAATAGGTTTCTATTGCTTTATAAAAATAAGGATTTTTATTTCAAATTGATTTGTAATTCCTATTATGATTAGTTCAAAGACTTCGTAACTGTTGATCCATTGTAGAAGTATTCTCAAAAAAATATTTAACTCTTTTATACATTGTTTATTGCACGCCATTACTTGCTGAGCAATTGAATGCTCATTCTTGTTTTGAAATTAAATTTTTTCAATCAAACGTGAACGCATAAAAGGATCTGACAAAGATAAGGGAAATGAGAAGGTGAATGAATAGTTGAAGACAATTATTTGTAATAACTAGATATTTTGTAATAAATAAACTTTTGTATGAGATATTACTTTATCTATCATGTAATGAAGTATTTAAAGGTTCTGTACCCGGAGGGTAGCAAACTCTGATGTAATATTTTTAAGTATTAATGTATTAAGCAGGTTATATGAATGTTATCGTGTAGCACCAAGTACGAGTTGCAAGTACCCGAATTTGGGGGCGTTACATAAACATACATACATCATTGTAAGAGATATAAAATATGGACACAAGAATTTACGTGGAATCCCAATTGAAAAAAAACTACGGAGAGAGATAAGAAATTCACTATAAAATAATAACGGGAATACAAATTGTTTATTTGTGTTATTTCCTTAAACCATTGTTTATTGTTGTATTTATAGATGTCAAGTCCACCCGAATCCAACTAGGAGTAGAAGTCATTTTTAGAATCACCTTATAACTGCAATTAATGGTTGATCGATTCCTTCCCAAATTAGATCTCCTTATCGAACCAAATAAGGAAACACAATCTAATTTTAGTAAGGACTCTCCACTATTTGAACAATCTGTCAAAAAAATGTATATGGGCCAACACCAGATCCAGACCATTAAATAAATTGGGATACACCTTGGCTAGATCCAAATAATTACATCCCAACATTGCCTCTCAGTTTCTTATTTATAAGGAACTTAAAATAAGAGTATACAAATTTATACCAACAAAAGATTTGTATCTGCCGAAGACGAACTATCACATCCAAACACCATACGCTGAATAGAAACTTTTGGCTCTCATTATTACCACCCCACTCCTCTATTCAATTCTAAGATAGATAAATAATCGCCCTTATTACTACCGAAGATAGATAAATAACCTACCTTATCACAAGTGAAGATATAAATAGTCATCCTTATCACAACCGAAGATAGAGATAATCAACCTTATCACAACCAAAGATATAGATAACCAACCTTATCACAACCGAACATAGATAAATAATCGACCTTATCACAACAGAAAATAGATAAATAATCGACCTTACCACAACCGAAAATATAAATAATCAATCTTATCGCAATCGAAGATAGATAAATAATCGACCTTATCACAATCGAAAATATCGATAACCAATCTTATCGCAATCGAAGATAGATAAATAATCGACCTTATCACAACCGAAGATGGATAAATAATCCACCTTATCACAACCGAAGATAGATAAATAATTCACCTTATCACAACCGAAGATATAAATAACCAACCTTATCACAACCGAAGATAGATAAATAATAGACCTTATCACAACCGAAGATATAAATAATCATCCTTATCACAATCGAAGATATAAATAATCAACCTTATCACAACCGAAGATATAGATAACCAACCTTATCACAACCGAAGATATATAAATAACAAACCTTATATCGCCTTCATTGCCTTCCCGACCCTGTGGGAGGTATCAGATAGAGGTTCCGGAGAACTGAATTTAACAAATAATGAAACTATTCATTTCGAGAAACAGAATGTATTCGTTTCGAGGAACTGAATGTATTCGTTGCGAAGAACTGAATGTTCTTAATAATGAAAATATTCGTTCCGAAGAACTGAATGTGTTATTTCCGAAGAATTGTTCGACCTTATAACAACATCCGACCTAATAATGTCGAAATTGCCTTCCCAACCCGTTGGGAGGCTTTTGTCCAACCTTATAATGCCAAAATTGCCTTCTCAACCTGTTGGGAGGCTTCGACTAGAGATTTCGGAGAACCATCCGACCTTATAACTGTCGATAGCCGAAGACACAGTGAATCCAATGTGATATAGTCCAAAGCAAATTGCAATCGTCCGAAGTGGACCGATGTTGCCCGAAATGTCATGGTTGAACATGTTGTACTGATGGATTTGTCGATACCGGAGATGAGTAATTTTTAGTGTGTCAGAATCCTTTGCTCATAAATTGGATGTCTGAAGCCTAAATCCGACTCTGCCAACCCCAAAGTCGTCGAAGTGTATTGAGTCCCCAATAAATTCTAGTGGTACTTTGGGGCAATTGAATATATGGCGTGTCGATGTTGATATTGAAGCATGAACAACTCATCAATAAACAGCTTTATTCCAACACGCGCGAATGGATCAAGGTATTAATCAGGTCAACTAGCATTCAACTTATCCTGATGTGCCCAACTTATCTTGCTATCCTTGCAATGATCCTCCACACCTTATAAAAATATAATAATAATAATAATAATAATAATAATAATAATAATAATAATAATAATAATAGTTTTCAATTAGAGATGAATCGAGAAAAGTTGTACTATTATTATTATTATGAGAATTATTTTTACTACTACTGCAAGAAGCTGTAGGAGTAGTAACTGTGATAACCCAAGAATTTAGAAAAATTTTAAAATTTTAATTAATTGATTTAAGGTTCAATATTAGAACCTAGACAGAAAATAAGTGTATGCGTTTGATATTTTGGAGAAGGAATTTTGAGGATTTCAAAATTCTGTGAAGGATTTTAGTGAATTATTCAGGATTAGGTGTATACGTGAATATGTTATGTGTATATGGTTGTATATGTGTACAGTATGTGGTTAAGGTCAAGGTTGACGGATAAACGATATCTCAGTAAAAACCCTAGTATATATATTAAGAACGTCAATGTTCGGTTAGAAAACCCTAGCGAATTATAAGAAACCTTAAAACCGGTTCTGGAAACCTTAATTTCAGTTCCGAGAATTTGAAACCCTAATTTGGGAATGCAATGTTAGTATAAGGTTTAAACGTTATTAATGATAACCTAATTAGGGATAATCCTAATTAATTTAGAAAACCCTAATTTCTGGATTAGAAACCCTAATTTATAATTAGGGAAAACCTAATTGTTAATTTAATAATTTTAATGTTAATTAGGAAACATTGATCCTAATTTTCAAGATATAAGTATTTAGAAAACCCTAATTTAATTAGAAAACCTAATTTCTAAATTAGAAATATTATTTTTTTATTTAAAACCCTAATTCGTGGGTTATAAACCCTAATGTACACTTTTGACCCTAATTGCTAAATTAGCAATTTTAATTAGGAAATAATAATCCTAATTAGCAAGATTGAATTTATGATTAGGAAATCTTAAATATAATTATAGAATCCTAATTATAATTTAGAAATATTAATTTTATTTTTAAAAACCTAATTTGGAAACTCTAGAATTATTTTTTTAAAAACCTAAGGGTTCAAACCCTAAACCCTAAGGGTTAGGGCAAAAGACCAATTTGTCATTAAATTTGCTAGACAAATGTCCATTATACCCTTATTGCATAATTGAGGATTTCTTGCAAATCTAGCCAAAGGAGAGTTGGTGAACAACCCTAGCAACTCTTTGACTTAAAAATCTCAGCCACATTAGCCCTTTTCATCAGTCATTACATAGCAACTTGATATATATAGATTTAGAGAGAGAAACCCCACTCACTTTAGTTGCTAACTTGTCCATGACTTGTCTCTCTCTAAAATTTTGAGAGTTGGAGTGAAATAGAGTCAAATGTTAAGCTAATATCATTCTTTAACATTCCATGATCAGCAACAAAGAATCAGATTCAAGATTTAAGCATAAAGGAGGTATAAACCCTAATTCTAGAAATTCTTAAAAATTTGTGCTAATGTTGTTGTTTGTTGTTTAGATATGTGTTAGCGGGTGTCACTTGATGATCTGGGTTGCCAAAACTTAGATCCATATCATTTAGATGCTCGAAATTAAAGATTTATCAAATCTGGAAATCTGGAAAAGTGGTGTCTGACAGTCAAATGTCAGGTCTCCTAGATCTGCTTCTGTAAATGATTTTAGTGTTGTAAATGTTTATATTTGTAGTATGTTATGTGGTCTGTTATCTGAAACTCGAATCGGGGTCAGTGCATGTACGGATTGAGAGTTATTGTTGGTCAAACCCCATTGACCGTTCACGAAATCTGGTTTCTGGGTAACCCAGAAACCTAGATTTTCTGACAGCGTTTTTTGCAGGCCGTGGATCTTGCTTATGGTAATGTATTTGGTCAAGTTGTTGTGTTATTGTTGTAGCCTAACATGAAGACTACATGATGAAGTCTTTAGTTCACTCAGATCATTAACAGAATCACAAATATGGGTGGTCAAACAAGGGTTGACCACCAGCCTTATGAACATTTCTGGAAAACCCAGAAAGTTCAAGAACACGATTTTGAATGTACTTTGACCAGCTTTGATCTTGCTCGTTTGATGTAGTTAGGCTGATTTAGTGTTATAATAATGTTCTATGACATTTATACTACGATCTAGTATCATAAAACCACTTAAAACATCACTAGACCCCGGATTAATGAAGGCTCCAAAAAGGACCCTCGACACTGCTTGAGTTTTTGGGCAGCCCAGAAACTCAAGAACAGGTCTGACAAGTATGCAGCATAGATCTTCTTGTTGTATTGGTGTATGGACATGAACTTAGATTCTAGTTGTAGTATTACACTTATACTACATGATTAGTAACATTAGCAGCCCAGAAAACCTTATGAACACAGATCTACATACGATCAAACTAGCTAACCTGTAAACTGACGTGAAGCTCAAGAACAGGCTCAAGAACACCTATAGCGACGGTTCTATCGCTATAGGACCCTTTATTATATTAATTTCTGAAAATGATTATTTTAAATAAATAAATTAAAATAAATAGTTTTTAATTATTAAAAATACAAAATAAATTCCTAAAAATTATTTTAAAGTCCGAAAATTAGTTTTTAATTATTTTGAGTATATTTCATAAATATTTAATATTTTTGGAATATAAATGGTATTTAATTTATTTAATTATAATATTAAATAAATTATTTAAAAATTATTTTAATACATGAAAAATCATGAAAAATAATATTATGGTATAAGAAAATATTTTAAGTTATTTTTAGTAACTTTTAATATTTTTGATGAATTTCATTAATTAATCAATATTAATGATAATTAGTTTATTTAATAATATATTAAATAAATTATAGAAAAATTGAATTAATGATTTAAAAATCATATAAAATGATTTAAGTGTTATAAAAATATTTGAAGTTATAAAATATAACTTTTAATGTTTTGTCATAAAAATATTAATATTTTAATATTAATAGCAATTATCGGATAATGGATTTAATCATGTTTAAAAATCATATAAATATGATTTTAAAGTATTAAAAATACTTTGATATATTATAAATATATTATAAATATGTTATGATATTATGTCATGTATTTCATTAATATTTAATATTAAATAAATATTAATGATATTAGAATATTGTGGTATTTAAATTAGATAAATACGATATTAATGATTGGAAAATCATTTTAAATGATAATAATTATTTAAAAATTATTACGAGCTTATGAAAAATGTTTTGATTGATAATATAATTATTTAAAATAATTGTTAAGTGTTAGGCAGAGTTTAATTGAACTTAAACTCATTAATTGTCCGACTTAGGCCACAAGATGCGTTAGAATTTTGTCGGATTCAAGTCAGACTGAAATAGTTTGACTTGATACCGAGTCTTATATGTGTTATAGACTGATAGGGTTATGTGTTATGTGTTTAGGTTATTATACTGTGATGATATTATCTTAATTTGTATATCGATATTATTTATATAATAGGTTCAGGCAAAGCTTATTAATTTCATAGCGGTAATCAACGGTTCAAGCAAGTTTTACTTAACTCTACTTAGAGTTGTTTCATTCGAGATATGCTTATGGATAATCATTCTTTGATCGCCATTGTAGAATTGTACTGTATATATTGCATGTATAAGTCGGTATGAAGGTTGATCACCTTCATTACCATTCGGTCCAGATATATTTGTTCATGTTTAATTCTTGTTCAGTCAAAAGTTTGTTCGTGCTAGTTCGCAATTATATTGTTGAATTATAGCCAGCTTATTATTCAAATCCTTTCAATCATGATATATCGTTAAATTATTGAACTTAAACTTGATGGGCAACCTTCATGCTCACCCTTGCTATATCATGATAAACATTGCAGATTAAGACGAAGGCATCGGATACAAGGAAAGGTTAAAGACAGCTTTAGCTTAAAGTTAATGTGTGCGATTAGATTTGTAATAGTATTGTATGATAATAATGTTATGTGTTAGACAAGTTATGAATTATGTATAAGTTAAGGTTACTCGACCTTGGGGATTATGTGTAAGTTTAATGTATAAACAATTTATGTTTATATCTTCCGCAAATAGTAATAGTGATAGAATGATTGTACCGGATCCGCGGTGATTTGGGACCCGAATTTAGGGTCCTCACTGTAACATCCAAGTATCGAGAATTATTAATAGGAATATGGTTGATAAATATAATTGCCCAACCCATAAATAAACAAATGCATAATATCCATGTAGTGACGTTGTAATCCATAAAACTGGATTAGTCTAGGATGGAGTGGTGAAAGAGATGGGAAGAACAAAATTTATCCTTGAATTATGATATAGGTATACTTGAAAACCCTGATATCGAATCGGACAATTTTGGGAGATCAAAGCTCACTGTCAACAAAGTGGTTCTAGATAGGGATATATTTAGAGAGTGAGCGCGTAATATATAGAGACATATTAAAGGAGGTTAAATTTAATATATAAGAAGGTTCTTTGCAGTTTCAGTGATCCGACTTTTGTTTTCCTGTTTGGATTTTCATTAATAGCTCAATTGGGGAATTTTTGAAGCGTGATGAGGCTACGTGCTCGTGATGATTAATAATCAAAAATCATGATGATCAATTAATTAATTGTTACTGGGAGGAAAGATATTGAAATGGAATTGAATATAAAGTAAGCTTGCCATGTGCATGGTGTATATATATATATATATATATATATATATATATATATATATATATATATACGCGGATCAGTCCAACTCCGGACTGATTATTAATGAACTATTTTTTTTTTTTTTTTTTAAAACAACTAAAAAAATAATTAATATTTTATGGGCTGAAATTTTTCCATAATCTGATGTTTTGGGGCGTGATTTGAATACCTATACCAAAAATGGTGGTACATGCACTGCACAAACTGCATATACATGTTTTGTTATACGTGCACTCAAATCACACCCAAAACATCATATTATGAAAAAAATTAAATCCATAATTATTTTTTTACTTGTTTAAAAAAAAAAGTTCTCGATTTAATTCCCATCCTGGACTGATCAAACCTCTCTCTCTCTCTCTCTCTCTCTCTCTCTCTCTCTCTCTATATATATATATATATATAGTCCGGATCTTAAGCTCACCCTTATCCACTCACAGGAAGCTCATCCTCCTTTAGCGACGGACGTGACGGTTTTGGTCATGAACCATCGCTACATACTTTTAGCGGCGCTATATGTTGTCCGTCGCTAAAAGTATGACCATGATTGTATTTAATCAAAAGTCAAGTTCGGTCTCAAAGGGGGTGAGCTCAGTGAGTCGGATAAGGATGAGCTTAAAATTCGGACTATATATATATATATATATATATATATTGATAAAAGAAAACTTAGTTTTATATGTAGGCTCTCCTTTTGGCATAGCCATGACTAGATTTCCAAGAGATGTCAGGGTAGAAAATATGATGGATATAGCGGTGTAGTGAGATCAAACATATTTGTAAAATCACAAATTTTACGAATAAAGATTTAATTTTCTCGAAATATTTTTTTTCAAAATTATGGTGTGGATTTGAGATAATGTTATAGTTGTGGGTAATATTTATAAATTTTGAAAAGTAAGCAAGTTGTTATATAATATTCGATTGATCGGGAAATATTTTTTTTGTCGAGAATATCCGTACGACGGCACAATCATTGGAGTACCCTAATAACCAAGTATTGTCGTAGTTAAAACGCATGCAATTATCTTTTATAAAAATAACTACGAAAGTATTCTACCGTTAAAACCGTTGAACTACCCTAGTAGTAAAAGTACAAGAATACGTGGTTGCGTAATAGTAGCACGTGGTATTGATTATTGATGCTTACGTAAGAAGTCACTCGCTTATACTCAATTATTGCTACGATGAATTCTTGATCATATCTCTTATATTATTGATTCAATTATTGTCACAATATCATCTGCATAATATTTATTATTATTAAATCAATAATTGAGACGGCAAAGTTATTCATATTATTATTTGAAATATTGACAATGTCTAGAAGTTCTGTCAAGGAGAGGTTTGGTCACCTAATTGCGCGCCAATAAGGAGAAATTCTTATCGAAAAGCCCCCACTTTCTTGGAAACGACCTGGTTGTTAAACATTGTGGATTATAATATTAATGATGAATAAGTTCGTGTTGATTAAAGATGAAATTGATTGTTCCATTGTGTTGGAATTATTAGTGTTAGTGGAAATCGATATTTATTTCGATAATAATTGATGTCTGGTGGTTATATTGTTCAATCGGGTATTCGGGGCACTTTTCGTGTCGGAGTACTATTCACGAGTTACTATTCACGAGGTACTATTCACCCAAAAAATATAATTCTTTTTGGTCCAAATTATTTTTGGGTACAATATTATTCCATGAGGAGATGTGATAATTTTTCAGACCATTGGATGAAGTTATAATAGTAAATCAATATAGATCGTTGGTTGAAGATATAATAGTAAATCAGTATGGACCGTTGGTTTAAGTTTTAATAGTAAATAAATATGGACCGTCCGTTTAAAAGTAAATCAATCTGGACCGTTCATGAATTAGTTACTATTTAGTTCATTCTCCTATAAATAGAAGCTCATTCCTTCATTATTTCTTACGAATTCACTGAAACTCTAGAGATAGAAACTATAGCGAGAAAGAAGAAAAGTATTCTGCTACTTCACTACTCCAATATCAAGTTTCTTCAAAGGTAAGGGGTATTATTCTTTCGTATTCATGAAGAGAGTTATTTTCTTTCAATACTCATAAGGGTTGTTATTCTATTCTTTATTATTATGTTGGAATAACTTTTGCCTACGCTGGGTAATCTTTGCATACATGATGAAATTCTTCCATTATTCCATTCTTTATTATTCTCGTTAGAATAACCCGTCTGCATGCTGATCTATCGCATGCCCGCGTGAATTCAAGTATTATTCCATTCTTTATCATTATGTTGAATAACTCGCTTCATGCCAGTAGTATCGCATACACGGTGAAATTCTTCATTATTCAATTCTTTATTATTCTTGGAACATCCGGTATGTGCGCTTTACGAATAGCTCGGGTTCCGCTTTTTTATTATTCTCGTTAGAACATCCTCGTGCTGCATTTGGATTACGCACGACTGGTTCCATTCTTTATTATTCATTGCTGAATAACTTTTGATGCTGCTGATCTATCGCATGCATGGTAATTTCTTCTCGTTATTCCATTCTTTATTATTATGTTGGAATAACTCGCATATGTGGATTATCACATGCATGGTGAATGATCCTTTGTATTCATTCCTTATTAAATTGTGGAAATGATCTCGTCTAAGTGGATTACTGTGATAGCGGACAAAAATCCATTTGCGCTTTCATATATTCTATTATACTCAATTGGTTAAATTTTTGGCTTCTATACTCCATGAAATTAGTGGAATATCCTTGATATTTCAAGCTTCATCCAAAGATCTTTTCATGGAAATATTCTTCCGAGCATTCTTGAATTTTACTCCACAAAGCGAAGATTATGTTGACAATTTGGGCGTTATTGAGTTCGGGATAAATTAACTTATAAATCTTTAAAATTTATTCTTGAACTTGTTTTATCAATTGTCATCATCCTCATGTTTATAATATGTTGAAAGTCATCTCGTGGCACAGTAGTGCATAGATGGACTTGGTATGATTATGACTGTGGATTATTCGGTATAATCATGGCCGTAATTTTACAAATGATGTGGTAAAAGTCCTCATTGGCCCGTAGTGCATTGATGGATTGTTGGCATGATCATGACCATTGATGAATACACGAATATCCTCGCCCGTAGTGCATGGATAATTTGTGGTTGTGATACTAATGAATATCCTCGGCAGTAGTGCGGGGATGATGTGGATTATTTATTAAGCTTAGTCCCAAATGATAAAAGTGATGAAAACCTTTTAAATCATAAAAGATAGTAGATTTTATTCTCTACTGACTCTTTTAATGGATTGTTTGTTCATTACCGCAGCTTAAACTTGATGTCTATTATATTTTATCGCTTTAACATTGTTGAAGGCTAATGATAATTTATTCTCGCATTATCTTAGTCATAATATTTCTTCTTGGGCTAGTTGAGCTCACCCTTTTGCTTTCATTGTTCTCTTGAGAAATGAGAACGTAATGGGACTAGTCGGGGAATGGAGTGACGGTCCGAGATGATAGCATTAGTAGTCCTCACTATTCTATGAAATAGTGTGATAATAAATGTAATGATGACTTCATTGAGTTTGTATACTGTCTAGAGGACAATATACGTATTAAAACTCTGAGATTATGTTTTGTCGTATTTTACACGACTGTTGTATAATTAAGTTGTATTTGAATTTTGTACCATGTATTGGCGACTCAGAATGGGTGATGTATACCTATTTTGGGGGCGTCACAATATTACACTGCCTATGAAGTGTGCATACATGCGCCCTTGTTCTTTATCATCACCAAAAAGATTGCCAAATTGCTCATCAATGAATTTGCGCCCAACTGCATCAATCTCATATTGACGAGGTGTATCGTTGATTTTTCGTACAAAATTTTGTTTCCCACAGACGACGTCAGTGTTAACGCCAAATTTTGTACGTCTGGCGAAATCACCAAAACAGCATACCAAAACAACGCTAATAGTTGTTGAAATAGTTAATTATATTGTTGTGAAATCAAACTCACGAAATACACAGATAAACATACACACATCATTGTATAAGAGAGAAAATATGGACACACGTGGAAACCCAATTGGAAAAAAAAGTCAAGGTGAGAGATAAAAAATCCACTATAAAATAATAACGTGAGTACAAATTATTTATTTGTTATTTCCCCAAAACCTTACTTATTTTTGTATTTATAGATACCATGTCCACCTGAATCCAACTAGGAGTAGTAGTCCTTTTTAGAATCATCTTATAATTACAATTAATGGCTGATCGGTTCTTCCCAAATTAGATCTTCTTATCCCACCAAATAAGGAAACACAATCTTACTTTAATAAGGACTCTCCCACTATTTGAACAAGCTATCGAAATAAATGTATATGGGTCAACACCAGATCCAAACCATTAAATATATTGGGTTGTTCGGGAGTATCTTACCGATCCTCATGTGAGCTGAAGGTCTGGGTTGGAACCGAGGAGATTCGACCCATTGGGCCGAGGCCATGCTGGATGTTGAAGGTGTTCAGGATCGGTTATCCGAGCCCTCTGGGCCGGAGTCTTGTTTTGATCGTGATGGTCGGGGTCGGACCTTCGAGTCCCTTGGGTCGAAGCCTAGACCAGTATATATATGTTCGGTTAGATTGGGTCTGTGCAGTTGGACAACCCATGTGCAGAGTCTTGAGTTATAAGGTGTTTACGTGGTTAAGGGCTCTACTCCTAATCATATTTGAATAAGGTAACTCCAAAGATAGTATTTGAATTGGATTCTACTTACACCTTTTAAGGAGATTGTGTTTGACCAAAATATAGGTAACTACCATATTTAGGAGTCCTAATCCAACTCGGAGAGGGGTTCTAGGGAAGTGAAAATGGCTATAAATACAAGGTTTGACTAAAATTAACATGTAATACATCTTTGAGCACTAAACACTAAAGCCTCCATTGTTAAACCTTGTGAACGGCCTGTACTCATTCTCACACCGGAGCTATCTCCCGGCGGAACAAGCCGTCAAGCTTCGCGTGTGATCTCATTCTTGTCTTGTGTTTAGAGCGTGGATTTGGTGATTGAGCGCTACCGAAAACTCATGCGTTAACATTGGCGCTAGAAGTAGGGCCTTTAGTGCTTTTTGCAATCACAGTGATCTTTTCTGGTAGGAGGCTATGGCGAGTGAAGGTAATAATGCTTCCGTCCAGGAAAAAGCGAAGACTCACCAGACAACCCAGGTGAGAAGGTCTGTAAAAGATAGGCTGGGTTCAAAGACACAGGGAGGCCAGCCTGAACCCATCCCATCTCTCCGACGACAGTTGTTTTCGGCTAGTCAGCACACGCCCATTGTCGTCAATCATGCCGGTGAAAATCTTTTGCGGGCTGACGGAAGGAGAGGAATAGATCGGACAGAAGGCAGCCGAGACCAACGAGAATTCATTCTGCAGAAGAAGATGGAGCAAAATAAAGATGCCATGATGGCGTTACGGCTTCAACAGGATGAGCTCGAAGCGGAGATGGTCAAAATGGTAGGGGAACGGGAAGCCTCCTCGAGGAGGCGCAAACATCAAAGTCGATCCCGGTCACCTCGCCGGGACGAGGCTGGAAAAGAAAGGAGCCGACCCAGGAGTCGCTCCCAAGAAGACAAGAGCCGAAGGAGGAGTCGATCGGTAGACAGGAAATCTGTGCACCAAGGAAGATTAGGGCAGAGGAGGAGGATCGCGTCCCCCGAATACAAGAGGGATAGACGTAGGACATCCCCGTAAAGAAGAGACCGATCCCCTCGCTAGAAGGGTCGCAGAATTGGAAAAGTTGTTAGCAGCTAAAAACCCGATGGGAACCTCTTCGAGCTGTCCCGGATCACCCTCCTCGCCAGAAATCAATCAAGTCACGGCCGATCCCAAGAAAGAAAATGCCCCCAATGGATACGTATGATGGGCTAGGGGATCCTTACGATCACTCGGATGGATATGATCGTTGATGTCTTACTACGGGCATTCAGATGCTGCAATGTTCCATATGATCGCCACGACGTTGAAGAAAAGTGCCCGGGAATGGATGGGAACTTTCGCAGCTGGATAAATTGATTCGTGGAATGACCTTCGGGAGAAGTTTCATGTTCGGTTTGGGAGTAACAGGAGACAGGGAAAAATAACTGCATCCATCGTGAAAGTGAGACAACGTTCGGATGAAAACCTCGGGCAGTACGTTAAGAGGTTTTGGGAGGCCGTGGGTTTAGTGGTAGAATTAAATTCCCCGCAAGCCTTGGGATTTTTCACAATGGGTCTGGACATCGGGAGGTCGAAGAAGCTGATGAAAGACCTAGTGATCAACCATCCTGCAGATCTGACCGAAGCCTTCCATCAGGCCGAAGGGTTTATTGCGATAGAATAGGCCATGTGTAATTTCAAACCACACTCCCAGTTTTATGAGAAGTCTAAGGATCGGGACAAACAGAGTTATCAGCGTTCGGATAATAACCAGTGGAGGGCAGATAATCCTGGAAAGAAAAACTACAATGGGGGGGGGGATCTGGAAGTAACCGACCTCCCCTTCCGAGCCAAAATGTCAGTAAAGTATACACCCTACTCACCATGGATCGGGCGAAGATATTAGAAGAGATAGGAAATAAGTCCTTCTATGAACCTTGTTCAAAATGTACAAAGTCCAGGAAGAGGGGCCGAGGTAAATTTTGTGATTACCACCATAGTTCTGGGCACACCACAGAGGCGTGCAACGACTTGATGGATATGATAGAGAAGAATGTTCAAAATGGCCAGTTGGTTCAGTATGTAGCAGGTCAGGATAATGTGATGGCACCGAAAGAGGAAAGCACAGCACCAGATCGGGATACACAGCCTCAACAGAACCCGCCAGCACGAGGCGTGATTGATGTGATCTCAGGCGGTTCTATAGGGCGTATAACAAGGAAGAAGAAAAGCGGGCATCTCGATGCAGTGTTATCGGTTATGGGGTCTACGACAAGAAAGGATCGGGCCTATTCGGGAACATCTATTTCTTTCTCTGACAAGGACTATCCTACGGATCTCATAGAACCACATGACGGGGCGTTGGTGATAACCGCTCAGGTCAAGACCGTAGACATGAAATGGATGATGATAGACAACGGATCCTCAGTCGACATATTGCACACTCATGCCTATCAGAGGATGGACCTAGAGAAGAAGAAGATGGATCAGGTGGAGAAGGACCTTTGTACGGGTTCAGTGGAGATCTGGTATATGTGTTTGGTACCATTGAGTTGCCAGTCAAGTTCGGCACAACACCCAATCAAGTCGAGATAATAGTCAAAATTTTCATGGTCCAGGTGGATTCGACATACAATGCGATTCTCGGACGACCAACCCTGGCAGCCCTGCAAGCGGTGACTTCCATACCCCATTTCAAAATCAAATTTTCGACACCGAACGGGATCAGGGAGGTAAAAGGGGATTTAGACATTGCCCGAATGTGCTTTATCGAATGCGCTTTAATTTCTTCGAGGGTCTGGTCAAGAAGCGAAAATGAATAATGGCTATTGAAATAGAGCCATTCACTGAGAGTAGTACAGAACCGCTTGCTCTGCCTGCCGAAGAAACAGAGGATGTAGTATTGGACCCGGGAAATACAAAAAAATGATCAAGATCGGGTCAGGATTGACAGAACCATTTCAGACATGTTTGATAGATCTATTTCGGGTATATGCCGATATCTTTGCATGGGAGCCTAGTGATATGCCTGGGGTAAGCGAGTCGCTGGCCCTGCACAGATTACATGTGGACCCGAACAAAAAATCAGTTATACATAAACGAAGAGTTTTCTCCCCGGAGAGACAGAAGATCATCGATGAGGAGATTGCCAAACTCTTGGAGGCAGAATTCATCTTCGAAATCGATTACCTGGAGTGGTTGGCTAATATGGTCTTAGTCCATAAACAGAATAGGAAGTGGAGGTTATGCATCGACTATACGGACTTGAACAAGGCATGTCCGAAAGACTTCTATCATTTGCCTAACATAGATCAGTTGATTGACGCCACTTCGGGATATGGCATGCTGAGCTTCATGGATGCCTTTTTAGGGTACCGTCAGATTTCAATAAGTAAGGAAGATATCTTGAAGACCAGTTTCATCACACATAGGGCAATTTATGCATATCGGAAGATGACCTTCGGGCTGTTGAATGTCGGGGCTACGTATCAGCGAATGATGAACTTCGTGTTCACGAAGCAGATAGGATGAAGAATGGAAGTCTACGTGGACGACATGATTGTCAAAAGCATGTCAGTCCGTGACCATCTTAAGGACCTGGAAAACTACTTCGAAACAGTCAGGAGACGTAAGCTTAGGTTGAACCCGACCAAGTCCACGTTCGGATTGGGATCGGGAAAGTTCTTGGGATATTTGGTCAGCAAAAGGGGAATCGAAGCGAATCCAGAGAAGATTCAGGCGGTCTTGGATATGAAATCCCCAAAGTCGTATAAAGATGTTCGGAAATTGATGGGTCGGATCGCGGCCCTTCGAAGGTTTGTCTCAAAATCAACAGAGAGATGCCTACCATTCTTTGACACCTTGAAAAGGCCTAAAAATGAGAAGAGCTTTTAGTGGACTTCGGAGTGCGAAGATGCATTCCAAGGGATCAAAAAATACTTATCCTCGGCACCATTGTTGATGAAGTCGATCCGTTCGGAACCTTTTGTTAGTTCCCACTAGGCACAATAGATCTAGAATGGAGGGTTGAATAGATCCTTTTTAATTTCAAATACTTTTCTGGTTTATTTTGTATTGCTAATAATTTAACATATGACAAGCATAAGAATCTTTTCAAGCACAGCGGAATAACTAAAAGATCCCCTTCATTGATATATTCATTAACCATACATACATTGTTCGTAGAGTTAGTTCAATGGTAAGCAGTTAAAACATATATAGCAGTTATAGTAATTAATGTACATAATGTAAATGACTTAAAGTAAAAGACACAAGGGGTTTTAAGTGGTTCAGAGACTCAAGCTCCTAATCCACTCTTCTGCTTTCAACTAGCAGGATTTCCACTAAGGAAGGGCAGCACCCTAAATCACTACGATTCCTTCAAGGCCAGCAGCCTTGGGACTTCAGTTCACTAAGAACTCTTCAAGGCCAGCTGCCTTGGAACTTCTCTAGTTCCCTAGGAACTCTTCAAGCCCAGCAGGCTTGGAACTTCATTTAGTCCCTCCGGACAAGGACCCCTCAAGCCCTGACTTCTTGTTGAGTTATTTGTTTGTTTATTTGTTGGAGTTGGTGCTGAGCTGCTAAGATATTTTTATGCTTTGAACATCTTTTGTACTTAGCAGCTTGGAGTGATCATCCTTGAAGTGCAGTTGAGTGTTGCATGATGCTCAGCTTCTTCAGTTACTCAACCTCCTCTAATGATCCCTTGATGAACTGCCTTGAAGATCAATCCTCTTGATACGTGATGGCTGCACATGATGGGTTTCTAAGATGACTGTATGCTCCTCTGCTAGGTACTTAGAAACTTTCTCATGCTTGCCACCATGATAGCGTTTGTGATCTCCCTTCTTGATACTTGATGTCTTCTCATGATGGACTTGTTAAGATGACTGTAAGCTCTTCTCTATGGTACTTAGAGTCTTCCATGATGGACATCAAGATGACATGACGCTCTTCTTTCTCTTGGCAGTTCAGAACACTCTTCATGTAGTAGAACTCTCACTTCTACATTGTAGAACTCTAACATCTACTTCTTTCTTTATCTGTCTCTAAGTGTTCTTGGTGGATCGTAGAGTGAGCCTTCGGACTCCCTATCTCACATGGTTTAGAATACTCCACCGTTACTCCAAACTCGGTAACTCCAGCAACCCTCGATCTTTGAAGCTCTTGATGATTTCTACTCCTTCCCAATCCTTCCGTTGGAAAGTAGCCATTGAAAGCTATTCAAATATCTTCACAGATCTCGAGTTGACTGAGGTAGACTGTTGATGTGACATGTCATACTTTTTCTGACACTGCACTCTACTGTTTCACCTACCCCATCAGAGATGTCACTTTAATGTCTTGGGCAGGTTAAAGACTTTATTTCCTCCTTCTAATTTCTCGATCAGAGGTTGTCTTTTTGCATCTATGCTCTCAATAAGCTCTTGTCTGAATATTACCCTTCAGATTAAACCGTTGCCAATGCTTCAGTCTTCAGCTATTCGAACTCTACGATTCTGTTGCAAGTCTTCATGGACCTGATCGTAGTGTCTTATTGACTGGTAGAGACAACACTACGATCTTGAAGAGTGTTGATTGAGTTCTTCAATGTAAAACACCTCTTCCTTCTCTTGTGCAGTGCTTCAACACTTCTGTTTGCCTCAACAGCTCTTAGAGACTGATGACTTGACTTCTTTGTTCTGGCCCCTTCTGAATAGCAAGACACTTCAGATTTGTGGTGTGTCCAGCTTGCTTTCTCCTTGTGATCTCTCATTCACTTATCATCAATGGACTGACCCAATGCTTAATCACTTTAGCCTTGTTCTTCAGAAGCTGTCCAATGTTTCTGTATGCTCTTCATCAGTTCTTTCTTTGTTTGGCAAACACTACGATCCTGGTTGCTTCCAAGATCGTCTTCTTCCTCTCTGTTTGATACTCATCGCACTTGGGTGACTTTTCTTAGTCGCTTATCAAGTCTTCTTCTGATCTATTTGTGGAAGACTTCATCTCGAATGGCTTCACAACTCAATCTTGATGCTGATTGGGTTGGTGCTTAGATCTTATGTTAGCTTGCATGCCATTCATTGAGTGCTCTCTAGTTTCCTTCAGGATGGGATGTATCTTTGCAGTGCTAACCAGAGGCTTCATTCCTTTGGATATTCTGGGAGTGCTCATTTGTTGAGAATCGTACTTGCTCTACGATTTTGTCTTGGCATTGTGAGCACAACGATTGAGGTCGTAGTTCTGTACTCTACGATTCAGCTTCAGCTGTGCAGACACTACGACTCCGAGATCAGATCTTGACACTTTACGATTTCTGTCTTTGTGCTCGATGTGACACCCCCAAATCCGGGCACTTCAATCCCACAGATTTGGTGTTCACTGTCCAAATAAATCATAACTAACTACCCATAAACAAAAGATATAATTAAACTCAAAAGTTTAAACAATAAATCTCCCATTAAAGGGTTACATAATCTCAAATAAATCCCAGGTCATCTAACCTTTATTACAATCACCAGCGGAAAATTAAAACATGATTATAATTAAATCCATTACATAAGCTTCATAAATAAAATATAAATTAAACGTTGTCATCTAATCAAGCACTTTGTCCTTGCCCTTGCTTCTAGAAAGCTTTTCAAACTTCGTAACTTCATCTGCATTGTTTTGTGCAAGAGTGAGCAAACAATTGCTCACAAGAAGGATAATATACAATAACGTTTTATGAATGACAATTAACTGAGCTTTCAATGGTAAAATATTCTTACCGGAACAAGAAACTTTAATTCAACAGCAATGAGTTCAAAGGAATAATAAACGTTTAAGTTAACAATAGATAACAACATCAAAGAATATACTGAGGGTCACAAGACCACGAACTCTATTCTAGGTTTACAAGTATTTCTACTTTAACCTTTAACAGTCTGAAAGACTATAATCATCATCTATGTCCTAGGTTCACATGTGTTTCTCTTCAGAACGCTTAACAGTCTAAACGACTATATGGACCATCATCCCGCACTCGGTGATCGACCTTTTTGTACTATGTGTTTATGCAAATATTTTAACATTATTACAGTAGCTCTAAAATAATCCCCGATATAGGGTTGTTCATCTCAACTTAGATTATCGTGTTCAAACAAAGGAAGTTTGATTGGGAATTAACTTCAAAGGAAGTCTAGATTTTAGAACGCTCATCAACCAAGTAATCTTGGTTGAATCGAGATAGGAACCAATAACTATTCAAGGGTTTGATTATAATATCTTCATGAACAAGGTATATCGATGAATCAATAAGGGCTAGAGTATTAACAATTTCTAAGTTGAACAAATGTTATCATTGACAACATGCTTTCAAAGTTGTGTGAGTACATAAACAAACCAAAGGAAGTTTAGTTTGGGTAGACTTCAAGGGTAATTTAGAGTTTAGAACATTCATCAACTAAGGATTAGTTGAATTGGTAAAGAATCGCTAAGCAACTTAGAGTTCGGTACAATAACGTAAGATAGTATAATGATATTGAAGAACGAAGATCAAACAACAGTTATTAGTAGCTGAATAAACACACTTCTTACAATAATAATACAGACTTTGAATAAAGAGATAAAGATTAACTAACTTGCTCAACAATAAATGAGTACAGACTTTGAATAACCAATGTAATCTCGATTGGAATAAAGAAACAAAGATTAACTAACTTGCTCAACAATAAATGAGGGTTAAAGAACTTGCATGACAATAAATCGTTAAATAAGAGATTAGAAATAGAGAATTTGCATAAGTATAACATAACACTGAAAAGTAACCTTGCTGAATAATAAAGTAGCAAAGGTTAGGGAACTTGCCTCATACGTAGGTTAAACAATCACTACTCACGTTCACCCCAAGTCCTACACATACCATATGTATTGACAATACATATTAGTTACACTAACATTACCTTCATGAGTTGTTTTCTTACTTTTAGTATAGCTACTAACTAAGTTTAAGTTTAAATAACATTACATCTTTTCATGAACATTACTTTTTAGCTTTATTACAACTACTTAAGTGATCATGTCATTGCACCACATACACATTAACAACTTGATACAACATCCTATTACATGTACAACATGTTATCATTAGGTTATACTAATACTCAAAGGATTGCACTTGCATTCGCGCATCCCGACGCCCTCCGATTGGCACCAAATACACAACAGTCCTAAAGATGGCCATTTTAACCCTTCATAACGATTTCACATTGAAAACCTTAAAGAATAAAAGTTATAGGCCTATTCGTCCTCTTTTCGAATCATCTTGAATCACCTCAATCAGAGTTTGTATGAAAACGTTATGGCCATTTTACTATAAGAGGTCAAAACTGTCCGACCCAGACCACTTTTCCAGCGCTGGGGAGCAAGACAGTGGCGCTGGGTCGCGAATTCGAGCGCCGGGGCCCGAATTCCAGCGCTGGGGCGTGAACTTCTGGCCTATTTTTACTGAGGCCAAATTTATTTAGTATTTGAAATAAAATTTGGCGCCAGGTTCAATTATAGAACACCCCAAAACAAAACACAGAACAAAGCTATGTCTTAATTTCTAACATCAATTAACATGTATAACTTATGCAAATTACACATAAACTTCACCAAGCATACAAATACTAAATTAACAAAACTTAAACCATAATTCTAGAAAAATTAAATAATGGAATAACATATTTTAAAACCAAAAACTCCATTTTTGATACTTCTTGACACAGTGAACACTGTAATCATAATGATACACCAATTTGATTCTTTTGAACTAAGTTCTCTTTATTTCATACCCAATTAACAATTCGCAGTTCAATTTTTACAATTCGCATACATTTTAACCATTAAATTTGTTACTGTCATAAGCCATGTATAAGAACACACATATACTGTCAAAATTTTCTACTTTTAACTGTAATTAGCATACAAATTCTTGCCTAACTACATACTCTAACATCATAATTATATGCAATCACCATACACAGGTTATATAACAACAATTCGAAAAACAAATGAAATTCACAGAGTATAAATTTTGTCGTAAACTTATATATGTGTGTGTATATATATATATATATATATATATATATATATATATATAATTCTAATGGTTATGTAAATTTACCTTCACTTAGCTTGTAATCCTTTTTGTTAAACACTGAAAATGCTTGAAAATCCTTAGGTTCTCTCTCAATACTCTCAACCCTCTCACGCTTCTCTGAACTTCTCCTCCTCTTAGGCTAAAAGACAATTCACGCAAAACTAATACACACTTAAGCGTATAGATAAAAAAAAACTAATAACCTTAATACGTCTAGTTATTAGAATATCAGTTATAGATATAACGCTTAGGTTATAAATATATTATATTTATTATTTAATTTATTTTATTTATATTATTATTATAATTAAAATTCAAAATTTAAAAATCCAAAAGCCAGGCTTTGTTTGGCAAAAAAAAAAGTCTTTAAAATAAAGGCTTAATATTTTTAAGCCTTATTTGGTCAAAACTAAATTAAACTCCTTTAATTTATTTTAATAAAGATTTCCATATCAACATTAGTCAAATAAATTAATTACACATACTATATTTTAAATACATATTTCACTTAAACAAACATCGCAAAATTATAACTTTATTATAATCTTATTTAATAATTTAATATACCATCTTAATTTATCACATCAAAATCAACAATATAACATCTCATGTTATCTTACAATAATATAACTATAAATTAAATTAATTTAGAATATTATCTAATAAATATAATTTATAAATATTTACTAACAAAAATCACATATTCATTTAATTTAAGAAATATTTTAAATTACAAAACAACAACTTCATCAATAAAATATTTATTTAATTTAATAAATATTTTAAAATACAAATAAAATCTTGGATTGTTACATTATTCACTCCTTACAAGGATTCTATCCCAGAATCATAACTCAAACAATCAAATCGTCACAATGTCTTCGTCTAATCTGGCTCGACTACGATCTCTACCTCTGGTATGATCAGTAGACTCTACGACTCTGAGTGTAGTCTACGATTCTTGACTTGGCTTTGGCAGATACTCGGTCGGCTAGTAGGCAGGCTGTCTCTACAATTTTGAACATGACTTCCTCAGCAGACTATGTGTGACGGCCCCAAAATAGGTCCAATCCAACCAACCTATTCTGAGTCGCCAAAAACATGGTACAAAAAATAACTACAACTTTATTACTATAATTGTCATGCAAAATACAACAACACATATGTTGTGAGCTTTGATACAAATATATACCAACTGTGACTCATGTCCCAACCGTGGACCGCACCTCACAGTGATACCTTACATAAAGGTACAGTCAATAACTGTTTTAGAAATTAAAATCTTTGGGAAGTGCTCAAGGAAACCTTCGTACATGGGAGGCCATGCGTCTAGGTTATGATAGATATCATATGCCCACATAATTATCCTTGGTTGACCCAATAAACCCTAAAGAAAATGAGAAGATTACTATAATATTCTTTCCAATGGTGAGTCTTCTCTTGTCATATCATTATCTCCGCCGTCTCTAATTGAGAATTATACTTCAACCAAACTCCAAGATCATATAGGTAGTGCTTGTAGATATACTCAGCAAGTGGATGTGCACAACCTTGTCTTATGATAACACGAAGTCGCATGTCATTAGACATCTTGTATGATAGTGGCAAAACACCCTTCCAACGTTGGATTCGCCTCACCCTATTTGGTTCACCAAATATAACTACTAAATGATGTATAAAATACAACACACTTTTCTATACTGTTTAGGAAGAACCTCCGCAGCTAGAGACCACCGCTCGACCCAGCTACACTCTTATTACCTGAAAGGAATTGTGAAGCAAAAGGGTGAGCACAACTAGCTCAGTAAAGAATATTATGACTAAAGATAATTAAATTTTCAATATCCTTCATCAATAATAAATCAGAGATTTAGAACTTATGGTAGATGATAAAACTTTTCAACCATAGTTGCAGCGGAACGAGCAATCCATTAGAAGAGTCAAATAGACTATAAAGTCTATTATCTTCTCACGTTAAAAAGTCCACCAACAATGTTTTATCCCTGTAACATCAATCAACAGTTCCTTTCCACCATCATATGAATAACTCATAATCATAATTGTGATTCTAAATTTCTCTTCTCATCCAGGACGAAGATAATTTTCATCACCTGTCTTTACCTGAAACATCAAAGATCATGGTTATACCAAATCATAGTTCTTGTTCATAATCATACTAATAAATTCATCTTTGCACTACGGGCCAAAGATATTCATCAACAGTTCATCTTTGCACTACAGGCCAACGATATTCAACAACAGGTCATCTTTGCACTACGGGCCAAAGATATTCAACAACAGGTCATCTTTGCATTACGGGCCAAATATATTCAACAACAGGTCATCTTTGCACTACGGGCCAAAGATATTCAATAACAGTTCATCTTTGCACTACAGGCCAAAGATATTAATATCTCAAAGTAATATATAATCATTTCGGAATTTATATAAACAATAATTATAACCATGTTGATCAATTCACCTTTCCACTTAAGCTAAAGATATTCAATTATAAATTCAATGGTCATGATCATATCAGTCAATAATTCATCTTTGCACTATTGGCCAAAGAGAACCCATAGTCACGATCATACCAATAATCTACTCATCTTTACACTCAAGTCAAAGAGAAATATCATCATTAGGGTTATAAAAATGTTATATATGAATAATAAAAACAACATAATCAACATATAGATTTAATTTCAAGAGTAAGATTCATAAATCAACGATAATTTGGTCAAAAAAAGAAACCAATTTTGTCGTGAATAGTACCCGTGAATAGTAACTCATAAATAGTAACTCGTGAATAGTACTCCGTATTCATACATAGTACCGTATACGTAAATAATGTCATATACGTAAATAGTGTCGTGATATCATGAATAAGTCGTATCGAATGAATAGTCTTGATACGTGAATAGTAACCCCAACACAAAAAAGGTAGAATTTTCACAATAAAATCCATACCAATATTTCGGTATAATGATATTGAAAGAATAACATCATTACGAAAAAAACATCCCTTACAATCCCTTACCTCAAAAGAAGCAAAGATCTTTGGAATGTTTGATATAACGAATCTAACGAACTTGCAGATAGTATAGCAACACTCAAAATACTCACAAGAATACGCTCGATAATATAGAGAGAGAAAACTTTAGTTTCTGGTGTGATTTTTAATTCTAACCTAAGCACCCTATTTATAGGAAAATGCTTAGAACACCAAAGCAGAAAATTTAATATAATATTATTATTATTTATAAAACTTTCCTTAGCCCACCTTGACCATCTGAATTCAGCCACCAAATAATGACAAAAACCAAAAAAACATTTTTGTAATTAAAAATAATTAAAACTTTTAAAAACCAATTATTTCGGAACTACTGAACTTCAATAATTCATAATAAATAGCCCTTTTATCAGAAAAATTCGAACCACGTGTCTTTTCCATAGGAAATTTCATTATCTACAACTTTGCAGAAGAAAGTTTTTCCAAATTCCAAACAAAAATTGACCGAAATCCACAAACGAACGATTTTACAAGCTATAATCAAATTTCAGTCAAGAAATGGGTCCACCAACATGAAAAACATGTTTTTAACATTTAATACAACAAAAATACTCTTTCTCCTCATATACTCATATATCCCACATTCATTGTAAAAAAATATCACCATTATTATATTATTAAAATATAATAATATATTTAAATGAATTATTTTATAAAATAAAATATCAATTTTTAACAATTGTCACTTTAAAATTTTCTCCATCTATATCCACATAAAATCAATATTTTCCTCATCATATAAATCAATAATTAATTATTCATAAATAATATTACAAAATCACAATTATGACAACCAGTGCCGCTCCTCAGAAAGAGGGGCTTTCCAATAAGGATCTCTCATCTTGGCGCCATGCAATTAGGTGACCAAACCTCTCCTGTATGCGAACTTTCTAGACATTGCCAATAATGTTATCTAATAATATTATTCAGATAATATGAATTATTGCTTCGATAATGAAAAATACGTGTAGTGACAATTATTGAAACAACGGTAATATAAAAATATCAACGTAGCAATTATTGAATCAATAAAATAAAATATTGAGCGAATTTACCGTAATAATTATTGAGTAGTGCCTTCTTCACGTAAGAATCAATAATTGTTGCAATACTGCGTCTTCTTGTGCAATAACGCCAGACATCGTGTTTAACCACCGGTATTCCAACAAGATAATTCTGTGAATAACTACGCCTGCTAGTTATTTATAAACAACTTATACTTGTCGTTTTCTTCATCCAATTGCTTTCCGTTATGGGGCCCACAAAGGTCACAAATATCGCATTTAATATTCCCCACAGAAGAATATTTCACGACCAAACGAATATTCCCCGACAACAATGAAATTTTTTTAACCACTTGTGTATTTTAAAAATTTTATATATATAACCCTTAACTTTAAAATTTTATCAATTTAACCATTTACTAAATAGAAAAATTGAATACTTTTATTTCATAAAATTCGGGGTCTTAGACTATGGTCCTGAGGAAGTTCCCCTCGACACACTACGATCCTCTCCTCGTCTCTCCAGGCAGTCTACGAACTCCAAGACTACTATCTTGCAGACTACGATTCTGCCTTGATAGCTCTCGAGTTTCCTTGACTCTCCCGGCAGACTACGATTTCTGGTACAGTGCTCGACGATCAGACAAGCCTATCTATTACATCATAAGATCAACCTAACATGCTTGATCTTTCGATGTTTATAGTCCTTGTACATCATTTCTTTTTAAGGACTTTACAAAGCTGTTTTGCTTATGTAGGTTCAACCTAACATACTTGATCAATTCATTCTAAGTCCTTGTACACATATTTCTATTATCTATCAAAGGACTTTACAGCTTTTCTTAATGCAAGCATACTTGCATATTCATTCATATATATCATAATCAAATCATATATAAATAGAATAACATTCACATGCTTATTCTCGACAATCTCCCCTATTTGATTATGATAAAAATAATAAGTGCATATCATGTTATGAATGAATCTTATATACAAGATGCAAATTGTATTTCTAAAACAGATAATCATGAATGTCATTTATAATGATGTGAAATTTAATACACTGACATTTTACATCCTGGATCCAGAACATACCTAACTAGTTAGAGATGTACCTCTTTTGGCTCCATATAAGTTTCCAAGATTCTGTTGGTCAGCTATTCATCTGTTTGGCCTTCTTGCTCCTGCTCCTCTTGGGATGATGACTTTCTTGCTTTGTTTTTCTCCCCCTCAAATGTATGCTTCTCTTCTCCTTCTGGCTCCCTCTCAACTTTGGCATACATAGGTTCATCATTCGTCGGCTCCCCCTCAGAAGATGACTCTTCCTCTTCTTCTGCCATCTTCTTCTTTGACTTCTTCTCTCCTTTCCTTCTGCTCTTCTTTCCCTTCTTTGAATGCCTCTTTCTATGCCTCTTTTTCTCCCCCTTTTTGTCATTAATCATTTGGGAGAGCTGCTCCATGTTGGACATAAGTTGCTCCATCAGGTAGGAGGAGTTAGCAACTTCAAACTTGAGTTCCTGTTGGCCTAGCTCAAGTTGTACTGAGAAAGACTGATTCATGTTGTCAATCTTGTCGGAGAGGACTTGATTCTGCTCTTCATTGGCCTTCTGTGCTCTTAGAGCTTCTGCCTTTTGATCATGTATGACCTTCAGATAGATGTTATCTCTCTCTTTGAGTTTGAGAGATACATCAGCCATCGTTGCTTGGAGTCTCTCTTGAACTGAGTTATCTTCTGTTGTGAATAGTAATATTTTCTGTTGTGCAGAGTCTGGAGTTATAAGGTGTTTACGTGGTTAAGGGCTCTAGTCCTAATCATATTTGAATAAGGTAACTCCAAAGATAGTATTTGAATTGGATTCTACTTATACCTTTTAAGGAGATTGTGTTGGACCCAAATATAGGTAACTACCATATTTAAAAGTCCTAATCTGACTCGGAGAGGGGTTTTAGGGAAGTGAGAATGACTATAAATACAAGATTTGACTACAATTAACATGTAATACATCTTTGAGCACTAAACACTAAAGTCTCCATTGTTAAACCTTGTGAACGACATGTACTCATTCTCACACCGGAGCTATCCCCCTGCGCTGGCACAAGTCATCCAAGCTTCAAGTGTGATCTCATTCTCGTCTTGAGTTAAGAGCGTGGATTTGGTGATTGAACGCGCTGACGAAACTTGGCGTTAACATGGACTATATCTTGGCTATACCCAAATAATTACATCTCAACATGATTGAAAAGAGTAAATTGTCTCAATATATATATATATATTCCATAGCATACGTTAAATGGGAACACTATTCCAGCAAAAACATCTTACATCGTTAATTCATAGATCCAATGGTCCAAAGAGAAATTAGTCACACTTCTTACCTGCGGCCACAAAAAAAATTTTGTTGGCCACAAGTAAGGTACAACCAGGAAAAATGTCTAAAACGCTCCCACCTTAGTTAAATTTAAATAATTTCAATGTATAAAATATTTGTAAGGTAATTGTTTAAATTTTAAATAATCAAATTATCACAATAATTAACAATGTTAAATTATATTACATAAGATTATTTATATAAATATTTTATAAAAATAAATATATTAAATATAGTTGACAATATTAAATATTAAATATGTATGAATAATTTCTTTAAGTAATAAAATTTAACATTGTCATTGGGCATAAGGAACTCTAGTTTGATTCAGTGTCATAAGAGCAGGAAGAGAGAAATTCTGAGAGAGGAATAGTTCGGCAAAGAGGAGCTAGAACAGAGAAAGAGGCTTACTATGAGGATAGAATTATTGAAGAGAAGGACCGTGAATCCGATTTCATCCATCGGAGAAAGTAGTTTTTAGTAGAAGCGGAAGCAGCGGCAGTATTCGAGTCAGCAGTGGACCCAACATCCTTGTCATCACTTAGTCAAAGATCGATATTTCACTATCAACGGTATAATACTCTTTGCAGTAGTACCAGGCCACAGACTCTTCAGAGAGAGTTCAATAAGTTTATGAAACAGCTATAGATGGGTTGTAAGGCTATAACATTCTTTCCAACCATAAGCATGGACTAAGCAAAGGAGAGGAGGGGGAAGGTAGAATCTCAGCCCACAAAACTGTTTCATTAACAAAATTTAATGTACATCTGCACATTTCTTCTACACGATGTACACTTCTTACATGTAAACACACTCATAACTCTATCAAATTTTTAATGAATGGTGGGCAAAGAAAAGGAAAACAATGAAGTCAAAGCACAACTTTTCTCAAAAATTTCCTCGCTGACCTAACCTACATGAATTTTCTTCAGGGAACTATTTGTGGCTATTGATCTCTAAATGAAGTCCAAAAAGAGAGGAAAATCTACAATCCCCCTCATTTATTTTACAATTGCCTTACCACTTCATAACAGATTGAGAGGACTTCATCATCAGCATCATCCTCTTTAGAACCTGTTTGAAACAAGGAACTTTATCTTCTGTACATACCACAAGGAACTTCAGTATTTTGCCACAAGGTTTAACAAAATTACATAAGAGGCAGGTAAGCTCCTCCATGCCCTTTCCTCAGCACCAGTGGCCCAGCATTGTCGGGGACCCTATCTAGTGCCTTCATCAGAGCATCAATTACATCACCAAATCCAGTTGCTACCGTGGCCAATTGCAACCGCAGCCTCAAATCCCTTGTCTTTTTCAAAAGACATCGGAATGATCTTCCAAGATATTTAGCCCACTCTGCCGGTAGCCCTCCCCCTGTCAGCCAAACTGAGAACTGCGATTGGTCCCCTCTTGCTGCAACCTCGGCCCTATAAAATCTTGCAAGTTCAGCAAGCATTGTCGGTTGGAGAGGAAGCACAGCCACAAATTCAGCCACAAACTGTTCAGTGAGCTCCGGTTTGAGCATCTGGTTCCAAAGTACCAGGGCCCACTCACTAGGTTGGTTAAGACCATAGGCTTCAGCAACAATAAGAGCCTCTTGAAAACGGGATTGCTCAACTAGAGCACGTCTTGCATTAGTTTCAGATAGATTAAGCCACTGAAAATCTGGCATTCGAATCTGAAGAGAGACTAGGGATGCCCGAGCACAGGCCGCATGTGTTTTGTTGCCTGCGTCAATGGAGGAGTGAACTTCAGCAGCTTCTATGTAAAAGCGCATGGATTCCAGGAGGTCTTCGTTCTGATCCTTGTCATACCGGAGGAACCACTGCTGAGATGATTGCTCAGCTCGTGACTCCAGAAGAGAAGCAGTCTCATGCTTCATGTCAAAATGACTATAAACCTGCAGGGTTGGAAACAAAAACCAATGTGATCCTTGTACAGACCTTGTAAAAGAAGACCTTAAGAAATTGTGGTGTTGTACTAAATGCTTGTGCTCTGAAAGAGATGGTGAAATGACTCTTCAAATATACATAAACTCCCCTCCATCCCATTTTTTAAGTGAGTTTGTTTGACTGCAATGTCTGCACATACTTTTACAAACTGTAATGAATGTTTACTGTTTCTTACAACTCTTGGATAGAGAAGAATATTTAGGAGCAATATAAAGCCAAGTAGGACCTCAACCCATAAGATGAACTATTTTATGTTTCCCAAATACTAATGCATGCAAGTATACAACATCTTAAACCCAGAAAACAAACCAGAGCAAATGCATCAAGATCGTTAGGATTAAACTGCTTCAGAGATGTGAGAACGGCCATTCGAAACCCCCTGACAGCCTCAGCAGTACTGGTGTTTGTGTCTGCAGCAGCAGAATACTTTTGAAGAAGAAGATCCAGCTGCCCATTTTCAATAAGAATTCCTAGTATGAAATTGAGGGCATGGAAGTTTCCAACACCAGTTATAAGGCGAGCCAAACATGGAAAGTCACCCTCTGAGACATAAGCTTCTACCCTGGTCGCTGCAAGGGCTACAAGCACATCAACCCCATCAAGGCAAGCTGATGTCTTATAAAAGTGGTGGGACAGAATAAGAAGCTCAACCTGAAAAGTCATATTGTGGAGTGAGATCTGTCAAACTCATTGAATAATCTGAAAGTAAAAGAAAGAAGTAAACTAGTAATATCTTCATGTGTCTTTTTATTTTAATTTTTTAATTTTTCTTCCCACAGGGCCAAATCAAATTAGGGAACTCCATTATTGAGACTATATATATACAGTTCATAAATCAAAATTCAGGGCTACAATGATAACATGGCAGTAAAGAATGATCATAATATGATGTATAATGGTTAAACCAAAAATTTCAATCATATATTAGTTTTTGACAAGATTTATCAATAACGTCCAGCTTAATCATTTTTTAAGAACTATGTCATTGTAACAGAAAACATAATAACCAGCACAGACATAAATGTTGTACCTCACAGGCATGAGGTATTTCTTGTCCAGTAATCACTAAACGCATCAATGCATGGCCAATTTCTTGTTCTGAGGAACATAGGTCTGCCCACTTCAAGAAATCTGAAAATCTCCACAGTAGAGGAGCAGGTCCTTCCTCCTTCTGAGAATCCATATATCCCCCACGATGTGCAGCCAATAAGCCCTACAAAAACATCAGAATAATGTAATTAGCAACCTTTTTCTTTTCTCTGTTAAGAATGCAAGTTTGACGAGTTACTACAGTTAATCATCTATACACAAGTATGAGTGCAACATAAAATATACAGAAGATACAAATCCCATATTCCTAGGCAACTTGACAACTGTTATTGCCAAGGATCTTCAGTTATCGATCCAGATTATTCATCTCATAGTCTCGGTAATTACAACCCCTACAAAGTATGAGTAATACTAGGGGTACAAGTGTTTTACCAAATTTGGGATCCCAAAAGGATATTTTAATTCATCACAATTATAAGTTATGTGATCGATCAATGTGGAAGTAACACATCATTTGGACACCAAATTTGGTACCCCTAGCATTATTCTCCAACTATTACGCGACAAGCAACATTTGAAACGTAATTCGTTAACTGAGACATCAATAAAACATGAGTCCTGCTATGTATTGCGATAAATTTACGTCGAATTACAATTGTGAAACTTATCAATACATGTGATTGGTAGGGAATTATAGGAGGATCCCACTTATTACACATCCCTCCAAAAAAGATACCACTAATACTTATCGTGGATAACGAATTGACAACCAAAAAGTCGACAAAAACATTCACAATATATATCATTTTCCATAAAACATTACTGACGTTAATATACCTGGACATAGCATGGGTACATGGTTGGCAGCCATGTAAGTAGCACTAATATTATAATTATGAAAAAAGCATGGCCTGGGAAAGAGGGGTGAAGAAAATGTAAGGTAAGATAGCCGAATCAAGAAGCAATGACAGCAAGAGATTTGTACTTTATATACAAGAAAGAGAGATGCGTCATTTCTTGAAACCCAAATTAAATTCTATCAAATCTGACACATAGAGATCAGTTATCAAAGAACTGACTCTGGCTACAAATGATCGAACAATCAGTAGGTTGTTTAGATACTCATGAAAAAATTATTCATAGATACACCCACCATTAAAAAGTTCGAAAATTATCTATTTCTGAAACCAGATTTGAAGGAGATAACATTAGAGATCCTTCAAGTAAAATTCATTCTTCATTTTTTCAGCAGAAAAGGAGGATCAGGAAAAAAATGATTAAATGGAAGAGATCAGATTGTTTTGAATGAAAAAACAAACAATGGAAGAGACATGTCACAGTGTTGTTCGCTTGGTGAAAGATTTTACAAGTTTCCTATGCTAGTTGTTCAAGTATGTTCAACCTTGGACTCTCACAGCCATCTTGATTTCCAAAGAGGTGCGAAACCATTAACCAATTATTACATTGACAAAGCTCTTTACACATAGACCACTTAATAAAAATACTCAATTTGGATTTGTTGATTTCGTTAGGAAAAGTTATTGGGTGCCAAAATACATCTGCGGATTAAGATAGATTCAATGGTTTCAAGTTTGAAAGAGACCAAGTAAGAGATACATTTTTTGATAGAGAGAAGAAAGGGACAAAAAAGGAAAAAAAGGAGGGAAAAACTTCAAACTTTGTTTATCAAATTTAATAGACCTCATTATCGTGTTAAGAGGAGGTACAGGTTATGTGGAGTTAAGAATACTGAGCCATGTTGAAATTGTAAAACTTTGTTATTACATGCTGAGGCTAACAAGAGAAAAGGAAAACAAGGTTCTAGTCGCATCTCCTCTACCATGAAGAACGTCAAACAGGTGAAACGACCTACTCTTGTAATGTTTGTATTCAACTAGAATTTTAAAGCTGAGAGCCTGAGACCATGTAATGATACCAATCCCTACATATATACATATGTGCTCAATAATATTAAGAGAAAAGATGATATTGCTTAGAATTTGCTACAATTGATCCCAAAAGTATGTTACCTTGGTCCCAGTAAATATTTTAATTCTATGGCTAACATGGATTTAAAAAAATACTGCTTATTCAGACTTGTATAAAGAAAAGCTGAAAACCTAGAGTTGCCAGCCTGGGAAGAACTGGATTGGCAAACATCCTTCTCATCCAAAATACAAATCTAAGTAGGACCGGACACTTTATCTTGGAAGATAGCTTGTACTTGGCTTTCTTTCTTACCCAATTTCAGATGGAATATATTTAACATATAATTTAAGGTTATCACACGCCTGTGAAAATAAATAATTTAAAAAAGAAAAATGCACCTTTAAAAAAGATTCTGCTAGAATTTGAGCAACACTAGCAGCTGGCATGGTATGAGTTTGCACTAGTAGATTCGCTTCCTCAAAGGAATCTTGAGCTTTAAGAGACAGCAACTGCAGTAGTTCAACTGGCTGCTTATCAAATGCCTCCGAGAATGATACACCCAAAACATTTGCAGCCTTTACAACTGCGATTATTCTCTTGCATAGGCCACATCCTCTACCTTCAGTGAAAATGGTCGCTAATTTCTTCAATGCCTATAATTACAGATGAAGTTAAATTATAATTCAGAAATGACCGACAGGACTTTTCTGCATTGATAAAAGAAGAGACCAGAAGATAAGGTTGTTTGTTTATTTTCATTTTCTTCTCAGCATCACAGTTAAGCCCCTAGCATTTTCACATGCATGAAAAGACAATTAAAGAATCAAAGAGAACATTGAACCAAAACCTGCAGTGGGTCAACCATATGGCGGTTGTTCATTAAATTGTATGACTGAATAACAGAATACACTTCATTATCCAACATTGATATCAACACTTCACTACTAGGAGTTGAGATAGCCGCGAGCTTCAAAGCTGCATCGACCAATACAAATTCAGATGGTATTATTCCCGGAGAAAGCTTATGCTGGAGTTGCTTGGCAGCAGTAATTTGTCCAAACTCTAATAAAGAAAGAACAGCCCTTTCCAGCTCTGCAGGTCCTACCCTTTCCTCCCACCTTGAAAAAGACGAATCCATCTTAAGGTTCTCCTCTTGCAAATGCAAGTCATTTCTAAAATTGAGAGGAAGAGAACCGTCTTCAGAATCAGTGTTTTTATCCACTGTGTCAACTATTGGTCGTCTTGATGATAAGTATGCTTTGGCTCTCCGTTTTGCCTTTGTGCTCCCCCCTGAGGTAGTTGAAATGCTACCATCCATGAGTTGTGGGATCTTGTAATGTGTATTGCTACTTTCTCTTGTATCATTCCTCTCTGTGGATTTAATCTTCATTGCATTTATATGAGTGTCCATTTTTGCTACTACATTTGCGGTGTGGTCAATAATATTAGAACTCTTTCCAGTCCCAGGTTCCTGGCTAAAACTGCTTAGGGAGAAGTCTCCATCACTCTTTATCTGAGCTTCAGATTCTACTGCCAAGAGCCATACTCTAGTCTCAATTTCTCGTAGCAGGTGCAACGGATAAGCTCTGGTAATACCATAGTGAAAGTTAAACAAACAATTTTCTCAAGCAGCATCGTGGATATGGGAAAAATAACTTACGGATTAGAATGGGTTATCATCCCACTCAACCATTGTAGGGAAAGAAGCAATAGTTCATGGAGCTCTCTTGCTGGAAGATCTTTCTCCACAGTTTCTGCATGTCTAAGGAAGAATGACCCAGCCTACAGTAAACAAATCACAACATCATAAGCAAATAAAATACAGTTGCCAGTAGCACCAGCAGGAAACTAAGAACCACATAAAAAAGAACAGAAGCATGACATCATTCAGCTAAACTGACAGAAAATTCAACATACCTGTAAAGGAGGGAAAGCAAATCTGATGAAAAGTGTCTGGCAGTGGGCCCATAGAGCAACCCTCTCTTCTGGGACATCCCACAGAAACTCCTTCCACTCTGATACCATGGACTCAGCCTAGAAGTCAACAGAGAGAGAGAGAGACTTGAGTCTTAGACGTATGCAAAAGAATAACAATTATTGTTGCCAAGAATTTTATGTAATACCTAGGACTGTAAATGGAGCCCGAAATATCCGATATTCGCTCCGAAAATTCGTATCCGTTTTCGTGTCAAAGCGGATATTATCTGTATCCGTGTCAAAGAGAATATAATCCGTATTCGTATCCGTCCATAGCATATACGGATGTATGCATATTTGTATCCATTAATATTTGTATTTGTAATATCAATTATATATGTGTTTATACACACACATACATATGTATATATAAATCTCTTTGTATACAATATATGATAGTATTAACATCAATTGATTATATATCTTTTATGACTTTCATAATATGTGATATAAAACAAATTATATATGTATATGATATCTAGTTTTATTATTTTACTTTGTTGATTATACATCATTTCTAAGTATTATTTGATTAAGTGAATATTTTTTTTGTTATTAATTTAACATTGGGCAATAACTTTTTTAAAAATGAAACTTATATAATTTTATTTTGAATGGATGCGGATACGGATATGGAGATAGATAAGCGGATACTTAATACATTTATTCATATTATATTGTACAAAAAGATATAGATAATATTCGTATTAGAATATTATCTATCGGATACGAATACGGATAGTTCATATTGTACATCCGTCGGACACGGATATGATAACGGATATTAAAAAATTTTGGATACAGATATACCTATATCCGCATCCGAAAATATCCATTTACATCCCTAGTAATACCTATGGAAGGTCCACCAAGTAAGCTTATCGATGAACATGCTACATTATGCTATGTAAAATTTTACATTGCAACAACTTGGTATGTTTTTGTGCAATTGAAAACAACAACCCTCAAGAGATATGTGAATTGGTAACCGTTTGTGATACCCATGTCATTTAGGTATGATGCTCATTGTTTCTTTCTTCTACCACTTTTCTATATATATAATGAATTACTTATACCTGAAACCATAAATTTTTATTCTACTCTTTTGACCTTCAATAATTAATAGCAAACAAAAATTTACTCAGATAGAGGAAAAAAACTTAAAAGGTTAAAGCTGTACTAACTTATGTAGTGGATGTTTTTTTTCTATGCAAGGTTAGTACAGCTTTAACCACATAAAAATCCACCTTTAACCTCCATCCAGTGCACAAAAAGCTCTGGTTTTGACAATATCTTGGATATCTTCCATCAAGCAGAGAGAAGGATATGAAAACAAACAATCGAGAACAAAAAAAATAAGGTTACTGGTTTACAAAGAAGTAGACAATGATATAGAAAGAAATTTTTAAGAAAAGAAAAAGGAAACTTTTAGTAATTTCATTCTGATAACTGACAAGGCAAAAACTCGTGCAGTAAGAACTTTAAAAGTTAAAACATATAAATAGTGAGGCCTTAAGGAGTACGTCATTAGCATTTATAGCTACTTACCTAGAAAAATGTGTCACACATAAAAAGTAAAGGCACGTCAATCAGAACACAAAAATATTGATAAAGAGCTGCAGCAAACAGGAGGAGCTAAAATCTAAGATATTACCTGTGTTTCGGTCAAATGGTGTACAGTCGACTTCCAAGGTCCACCACTGGCCTCCAACTGTCTGGCCCAATTGCGTGCCTCTTCCCAGTGCCCGTTCTTTTCTAACGCTGTTAAAAGTGAAGAATCATCTAGAATCTCATTCCCCAGGTGCAGACCATCATCTTTGCGCAGTGAAGGCTCCGCTAAATTGATTTTCCAATAAACCCGCTGATAGTATGCTGCAGCAGATCCTCCGTCACCAAAGTCAGTAGAAGCAAGAAGTTGTAATAAGCATCTTTTTTCATAAGGTGATGGACATTTTAAAAGCATAGCATCAGCAGCTTTCACAGCAGTAGAACTTATCCATGAAGTCCCAATCTGCCCTTCTCTTCCATTGTTTGTTGGTACATGGAACAATTCATCCTTAATTCTGGTAGAAAACGATCCTAGATGTGCCGAAACTTCAGATAGGCGCATTTGTGAAAATGCCTGAGTATGAAAAAAATATAACCAGATGAAATAAGAATTGAACAGTGTGCAGATGCTTTCATTGCATATTCAAAATATAGCCAGATATATAACATCTACACACTTGGCAATTCAGCCAAGTCAGCATAGGGCATAAAATATCTAAGTTTGACTTGAATACTTTGCTAAGAGCTGAAAACACTTATTTGAATAAAACAAATTAAAAGGACTATGTCATAGTAATATTGTCTTCAGAAACCAGTCAAGAGAGGATTAACTAGTTTCTTTTTTTTACAAATAAATACTTGCATAAAATACGGAGCTCATATAACTTTCTTGATGAGCTATAGTACACTGGTCAAACCTAATATGTGCACAAACACACGCACGTATATGTATGTGTCAGTGTATCACTGTGTGTGTGTGTGTGTGTGTGTGTAATATGCTAAGCAGTTGATGTCTCATCTTATAAAAGCAAACCTGTAGAGCACGGATAAATGGTAAGAGAGAGCATGAAGGAAGGAACATCTCGAAAGCTCTTAGTAAAGGAAGAAACAGGTGTTGTTCGCATAGAACTGCAACCATTTGTGATAATGATACATGAGCTTCACCAGTTTCACTAGAGAGTTTGAAAAGATCACCAGCTTGGTTTTTCCTATCATCTTCAGCAATAATTCCATGAGCAGCAAACAAATTTTCACTTCTAGTACTAGTAGACACATCAAACAACACAGATGTCAGGGGATTCACTGATGTGGCCTCCATTAGGCGTCTACGTTTCGGATTTCTGCGATTATAATGATATGCAAGTGCTCCACCAGCTACTAGCATGGAATTAGTGACCTTTACAGCTGCTCCAACATTATTTGCAATCTGGGAAGCAATGTCATTGACCTTGATGGATGAAGTCTCCCTGAAAAGATAACTGCAGATTACATACGACCCCACTATGAAAATACAAGTGATGTGAAATACAGAAGTTGTAACAACCGAGAAAATCGGAGTAATTGTAAAATAATTTTATTTGAATAAATAATGAATAAAATTATAATATATGTTATTTATAATGAGTAAGCAAGATGAAGGTTGTTCTATAATCTAAAAGTGGAATAATGTCATAGTATTCTGGCAACGTGATAGAATTAAGGTGTTTGAGTTTCCAAGACAAAAATAACAACTTTCCGGAAAATTCTCTGAAAAACACTATTCATCCATTTCTGCTCGGGAATTATTTTTGAACTTCCGGGAAATACATAAAAATAGAATGATAAGGAAGGATGGATTATGTAATAATAATTCAGTTATGACAAACGCAGTTTTTCGCCTGCGTACTAAATTCGAGAATGTTAAGGAAATTGAATATTTGAATGAATGGCGATCGTATAATAAGAAAGTATTATACGAGGCAATGAATACGAGTATGATATGAAGTATTATAGTAGTATATACGAATGATGACATAACGTATATGACGAATGATTATACGAACTAGTATATGAGAAAAATACGAGGATTATACGTTAAAAGCTTAAGCCGATTACGAAAAGAATACGAGGATTATACGTTAAAAGCTTAAGCTAATGGTAATGGACTAGTAGGATTTGTTTATGAATTGAGAAAGCCCAAATGGAATTATGTTAAAGCCCAAAGTTAATTAAACCTAAGCCCGAACCAAGAACCGGACTCGTGGATCGAACCGATGGATCATCGGGAGAGAAAATAACCCACGGAGCAACCCAAGTGGGTCCCCCATGGGGCACATGGCCGGCCACCTTGGTGGCCAAGCAAGGGATAAGATTTTGGTTAGCAAGAAATGAATAGTAAGGAGGTGGAATAGTAAAGAGGTGGGATGGCATTTTGAACTTTATGCCCTCACTTTGTAAGCCTATAGACATGAGAAGTTGTTGGTCATTTGTTGCTTGTTAATTTCACCAACACTAGCACAAATACATTGAGAGAAAAGTTAGAGCTAGTCTTTGCTAATCCAAGAAGAAGAAGAAGAAGAATCAAGTTAGAACAACAAAGGTAAGGAATCCTTAGACCATCAATTGTAGTTTGATAGAGAAGTGGATATTGGTGGAGCATGTATCATAAGGAGTAACAAGGATGACTATTAGTGGACTTAAACATTAATAAACCATGTTGTAAGTGGAATCATAATCATAGAGTTATGAACTAATGAAGAACATTTGAAATTTATCATATGTTGTTGATGGACAAGTTTAAAACCATCGTGTATATGATTAAATGATATATGCTTGGTTAGGATGATAGAATGATGTAATGAATCCATTTTGAACGGAGTAAAAATCTCAAGTAACAAAGTTATGACGAAATTTACGAGATTAGACGATAATCGTCGAAATCGTGAAATTCTCGGAATGAAAGTCAAAAGTTGTCGTTTAACTCGGAAACCTTAGTTTTCGATGGCGTATAGTATAACTTTGCATTTAAGAGTTGCGGATTCAACAATGTTCGAATTCCGACTTAAAACGAAGAAACGAGCTATGAACGTTCACGAACGTTTAACGAACACGTAATAAAAAACTTAAACTGTGAATTTAGTGTTAACGGATTCGAAAACGTAAGATGTCCTAATGAAATCGTAGTACACAAGATATGTGAGATAACAGCTTTTGAACGAGCCAATTCCGACTTATAACGATTAAGTTATGAACCCGGAAAGGATTGCAGTTGGAAAAACTTAAAAATTTCTCTCGAGGCTCGGGGTGGTACTGGTAGCGCCTACAAGCTTATGAAGTTAAGTCCGATGCGAGCGAAATCTCAAATCACCCAATCGCTAAGTAGTGAAGAGTTTGGCGCCGCAGCGCCGAGACCAAGTCCCAGACACTACTAACTTTCATGCAGCTTGTACAGAGAGACAGATAGAAGTCGGCACCACAACAAGAATAATAGGAAAGAGACGGTAAAGAAAGATAATGAATATAAAGAAAAGAGAAGTTGATTGAAGGTGAATTATTACTTTAATTAACTTAAAGTAACATCATTAAGGATGATTATAACCTTAAGTTTAACGATTAAAAGTTGACGAAAGGTTACGAGAATGCAAACACAAAGTAATACGATAAACCGTAACGAACGTTAACTAATCTAAGGAATGATTAGACCGAGAAGAAGAGGAAGATAGGTTAGTGACATTACTTGATTGTTTATGACCTAATGTGGTACGTATGTAATTATGTATTGTAGAATCCATAGAGATTCAAAAGAGAAGTGAATTAACTGTAGAAGACGCTGAAGGCAAGTGTTCTAAACCCTTGTCTATGTTTCTTTTGGACAAGCTTTATGATTCATGTATCTCACGCATGAATTGATGTATAATGAAGCCGAAGCCAATTCTTTCGGCTAGACTTAATGTGTTTTGTGGATTTCCTTATAATCTATCAAAATCATATCAATGTTGCTAATCTTATGCCAACTGTTTGGTATGGATTTCAAAGAAAGACTGAGTATGAATAAACAAATGTTTTGTCGTCAACCGACAGGCACGTGTGGTTGCCAAAACTTAAACGTAGATACGTTTAATGAAGTAGTGGTGTACAACATAGAGTACTATAGGCTGATCACCTAGACGTGCTCGTAAGAAATGTCGGACTTACGGACTTGGTGTCGGGTTGTCCTTTTCAAAGAAAGAATGAAATGCTCAAAGTCTTGGACCAAAATCGACGTTTAACGTATGTTGTGCATTGTTAAACATTTTTAAAGAAAATAGAAGTGCTATTTTGAATTATCTATAGTACTTCATAACTATTGATTCAGTTATAGAAGATATATGTATTCACATGATTCGAACTTATTGCTTAAATGAAATTGTCATATTTGCTGAGCTAGTTATGCTCACCCTTGGTTGAACCATATGAATGCAGCTAAAAATGAACGGACCGAAGGATCTAGTAAAGATAAAAGAAAGGCTAAGGCGGACAAGTCGTCTTTGTAATAGTATAGTATGAACTTTGTATTTATTTGATACTATGATGAAGAATGGTTACAAAGAACCTGGGAAGGGAAATATTATTTTGTAATATATATAAGACATATTCACTCTTTTGAGGTATTTCAATTGAATGCATGTGTGAACTATAGCACCGTGTAGCACCATTTGCGGGGTTAAAAGATACCCGGATTTGGGGGCGTCACAGAAGTGGACACTATAATGGAACTAAAAATAAAACAACTCCAGTGGAAAGGCCTGAAATTTCTATATTTATTTGTAGGATTTTTATAAAAGATATAAAAGATGACACGTTTTTTCTAGAGAAGTATTAACCTTGCTGCGGTTATTTCAAGCCAAACTGTTAGGCAAGACAATGGAGACACGTCGGGAAAACATGACGCAACCATTGCCAAAATTGACCAGCACAAATCCTTCGCTTTCAACAATAGGGCCTCTCCAGGATTTTTTTTGGTCTCACACTCTGCTATGATACCAAAGACTTCAACAGGGGTGTAAATGTTTCCTTCTGTAAAAGTGTTCCTTTCTTCTAAAGTATCTGATTTTGAGGAAGAGCCAACATTGTTCCTTGATTGCATCCCTTTCAAAACTGTCAGTAAGTGAATTTTTAGACGAGTATCACTAAACTCCTTTGATGCCTGAAACACGATTTTCTACTATTAAGAAAAGATGCATAGCAGTTTTCTTTCTTTCTTTTTTTCTTTTTCTTTTAAAAAAAAGATCGTACAGAAGTAACATAGTTGATACAGAGCGGGGAGGAAAAAAAGAATCAAACAAAAATTGAATAAGAGATGAAACTTACTACTTGGATCACTGTATCAAAAGGATATCCTCCGACCTGAGCTTCCAACAGAAACCCAACCTAAGAGAAGATAATTCGACATTCAACTTTGAAGCCAAGAAAGAGTTTTAACTCATAATTCAAAATATGGGGAAAATTAATAGAGACATACCCAATCGTTGTCTCTTGCTAATACAACAAGGTACTTGGTGCTCAAAGGAATCTGATGCATCCTACAAAAAGTTGTTACTAAATTCCAGTACTGGCTAGCATCTTTTTGATGAGACCTTAAGTCAGCACCATCACCATTGCCATTCAATAGCCAAGAACCACATGTCATTCCATCATTCAACAGTGGAAGACTGGCCTTCCCCAAATGATGTAGGACAAGCATAAGAGCACGGGAGGGTTGTTTTATAGTAATGATACCTGGACTTTCTTTTTCCTTCATGGTTACGGCATTATCATGGTTCAGATAATCATCTGCCAATGCTCGAGCAAGAGAATCCATAATTTCACCTTCCGGGGCTACAGAATGATATGCTGAGCCCTTAGGTGAAAGATGTCTGTAATCAGAATGATCAATAGACTTGTAGAAAGAGGATATCCGTCTCAGAGCTGCTATGTCTATTCGGAAAATGCTGGCAGATAAACCACATAGCTCTAAAAGAAAAGCACATGAAGCCACCAACACGGAATCTTCAAAATGCATAATTCCAAGGGGAATGACCTACAATTAGAAGTGAGACATTAAATTTCAGAGATCGATAATTATGAAATGACAGGATTTATATAATATATCAAGATTCCAATAAGAACTATCTTCTGCATGCTTGAAAAACTTTGGGGAAAATTTTTCTTGTGTTTGCACGGTAGGACATATAACAGGATTTAGAAAGTCAATAAAACAAATATCTGAATTACAACCATCTTTTCATTTTCCTTTTTCTTATCTTCTCTCCCTCGCTCTTTATAATTCATTCTCCACTAAAATGGAAACCTGTCATGCATTCTGCCGTAATCTCAGATTGTGAATTAGGTTTTCTAGTTGATTTGATGAGATTTTGAAAAAGGTCAGAAGAGAGATATAGAAAGAGAGAGAGAGAGAGAGAGAGAAGAGAGCAAATAGGAGTTAAGAAAGAATTCAGATTAGAGAGAGAAACTCAAGTTCAATTATCATTCAACATGCTTCTACATTCAGTTATCCTTCAATTTATTCTACCCACTATCATAAGCCAAATGACATAAATGCCCATATGCAACAAAGACAATAACAAAAAGATAACAATTTATTTAGCCCAAAAAAAACAGAGAATCACTCTAGATATAACTACTTGCAGGTATACTAATCTCTGTAGTACTAGATTGTGACACATTCATATTAACCTACATAATCATAACACTGTCCCAGACCCAATTTAAAGTACCAAGAATACATATCAATCTTCTAAAGAGTTATTCAAATTGGGAGACTATTTCTTTAGAATCAGATGACACAGGTTTGTTCAAGTTTCAATCCATTTCCGTGCCCCACATCTATGTAAGCAACCTATGTTCCTGAAATCAACTTTCTGATGCATATGCCAAGCACTACTATGACAGTATTGCATTATTTATTAACAAAATTTTCCTTTCTAAAAAAAAATCCAACATGTTTCTCATTGCCCAAAGAAATTGTGACACGACTCAACAAACTAAATTCCAACAAAGGCAATGTAAATCGCCAAGATGCTGCAGTTGTAAATAAGTAAATTCCAGCCATTTCAGGTATATATCTAAACTACAAGTTCATACAGATGTGAGAAGAAACTCTTCACTTTGCGTTATTGGTGCCAGCAGTGTATGAACATCTGCTTGAACATTTGTTTGCCCATGTACAGAACTGCCAGACTGCCCTCTTTGGATATTTTCCAATTTCAACTGTTGAACTCTGATAGAAAGAAGATGGTTAAAAGCCGCCAAGGCACGTCCCCGGTGCAAGTGATGCTCAAGTCCAAGTCCACTTTCCTGATGCCAGAAAACAACTTAGGTCAGAAATGGAAGTCATAAAAACAAAAAAAAGGACAAACTACTGAAGCCACAGCCAGGTAGCTGGTCCAAACTCTACTTGTTACAGGTTGCATTATATTCACAGGCCAGGGAATACTCAGAAAGCAGAAAGCAATTCCAAAATGCACATATTTTTAATCTTGCCTGGTAGTTTATCTTCCTGGGTAATTTTTTGCTCATTTTGCAATTTTGTTATTCATCATCTCAGAAAAAATTACAATTCAAATTAAAAAAGTTGAGGGGAAAATAGAGGAATATATAAGCACACCATTAACTTTATCCCGCTAGGATTGGTGAGAGGATAGGCAATGAGGGGATGGGGGTGAAACCTTCACATAACACTGTTATTCCCTCTAAACCATTTAGACATACTAGAACATGCCACTTTAAGTTACATTACTGCAACATTAACTTGATTATTAGAAATTAATCCGAATCCACAAAATACAAATTGAAAAAAATTAATACAATAAAAAATTCTTAATGTACTGATCATAAATCATAATAAAATATCAAGACTGGATACTGAAGGAGTTGAACAAGTAGTCTTCTCTTAACTGCTCATCTAGAAATCTTAACAGTTGGAAAACATTGCAAAAATTATGAAGGTTCATTAAGATATATATATATATATATATATATATATATATATATAGAGAGAGAGAGAGAGAGAGAGAGAGAGAATAATACCTCGGTTGATGAAGCAAAAAATTCTTCTTCAACATGTTTTTGGATAGCAGCTTCCCAGGTCATGGCACTGATCTCAGCATGTTCATTAGCATTAACTAAAGAGTCAACCTCCCTACATAGAACAGATTCTCCCCTAGGCAGACCTGATAGTGATTGCCATCCAAGAGGACCCTGAAGTAAAATATATCGTAAAAGAAGGAAAATAGATGAGAATCATTGCATTGATGATGACTATGATAATGTTATTAGGGTGAACAAACTATTACTATATCGTAAATGAAGGAAAATAGATGAGAATCTTTGATGATGATTATGATAATGTTAATGGGTGAAGAAACTATTACGTTCAAGAGTGAATAAGCAAAAGGCTAAATATAATTGCCTAAGTACTCTTCAATTCTAGCACAAAGTTCAATTGGTAATCCCTAAACTATAAACGACTGCACAGATAATAAGACAAATTTCAATAAGAGTAACTAAGGACTAAAGATCAACAAAAAGTAAAGATTCACAAAAACCTGGACATAAAGCTGAACTAATCTCCGGACAGCCTTAGAAAACCAGCGAGGGAGTATCTGAAGAAGTGAAGTATCATGGCCAGATGAAAAAAATATGCTGTCACGCCAGTTCAGATAGTCTGCTAAATCAGAATTGCTAAACACTGTATATTGGAATAGTGGTCAGACACCAGAAAAAAATTAAGCTAGAAACTTAGTTTAAATATTTCTCAGGCATGACCAAAGAGGTAGAGAAAGAAAAGCAGATGGTAAAACCACACCTTTTGCTTTAGGGCTCAAAAAATTGCAAGTTGGATCATGTCCAAAGCATGCTGCTACAAGCGTCCGCCACAGCGTAGGGAAGCGCTGGAGAGCTGGTCTAAGGTTTTCCAATGTGCACTGTGCTGAGGAGCTAGAGTGCCTCTTTACACTTCCACTGCTTAGGCAATCTTGAATTGGTATAGATGCATACATCAAGGTTGCTAAAGCTGCCATTTCCCCTGCTCCTTCGGCAATGTCATCAACAGTGCGAATTATGTCTTCAATCTCAAAGACACTGAGACTATTGCCAGGAACTAAATTTCGTGATGCAATTGAACGAGCATTAGAGAATGATGCATCATACTCATGCCCTTTAACCCTTAGAAAGAGTAACCATTTACCCCATTGATTGTCTCCCTGCAATACATATTTTGCATAAACATTAATGACGTTGCAGCACAAAATAATATTTTGTTCAAAAGCTGTCATACAGTATTTTATTTATAAAGAAAGTTATACTACAGAATCATACTGATAAAAAAACACATAATTTTAGTCAAGCTATGGGTCCAATGATTCTGATATTATTTGTTCAAATAAATCGCCTCAAAAAGGTATAGTTTGATTTTTGTGTTTTTCCGTTTGATGAAAAAATTATTTTTTTAAGGATAGGCAGAGATTGGAAAAATGATAAGCGAAGGATGAGAAATCCCCTAAACTAGAAAAAAATATGAAGCCCTTCAAATAGGGATGCCCTCCAATCTATCTGCAGATAAGAGCACAAAATCCCACCAAAAGCACCCATGCTGAAGACCACAAAGAGGCCAGAAAAATGATCCTGTCCCAAAGTAGGTGAGAGAGAGTACACGAATTGGTCTCTAAAACTGCTAACTGATGTTGAGAATGAGATCGTACAGATTAGTAACGCCCCTTTAATTTTATAGAATTTCCGCTATCACTTTATTGTGAATAGAGAAGAAGCACTTTGTTTGCATAGATGCTAAAAAATAAAAGTTAATAAATCAATCCATGCATGTGAAGCACCTCCACTTATGTTTGTATATTACTACCTAGCCAGTTCTTTCTGTATCAGTATTATAGCAGTCATTTTTGCAAGTAAGGTAAAACTTGCTTAGTGAACTCCATTAAGCATCAAAGAAAACTTTCTGCATAGATCCAGAAAAGAAGCCATCCACTGAGTGATGTCATAAAATGTTTGATTGAACACTTATGAGTGAAACTTAACACTATGCTTTGTATAAATAGGCTTACCAAGGTCATAAGTAAGAGCCAAAAACCAAGAGCATAAAGCTACGAATGGATAATATATAGAGATGAATATACATAGACCAAGTTTAGCACATAACAAAAAATAAAAACATAACAAACAAAGCGCTAGTGAAGCAAAGTAAACCTACCACAGCTTCATTTAATACTGCAAGAGAATCATTATCCAGAGCCAACTTGTGGTAATCAAGGTAAAGATCCAGAAGGTTTGGCAACTTATATTGAGCACAGTGATGTATGACAACTTTATGTAAAGCTTGGACTGCTCCGGGACGAATTGTTCCACTAACATTCCCAAAACTTGGATCTGATGAAACCTCCATGGAATCATCCAGTGACGGGACTTCACATATGCTAGTGATGAAACCTGATCGTGCCAGAATAGGTACCATCTCTGCTGTGCCTTCCCAGTATTCCTTTGGGAAAATAAGTTTTTTAGCAAACTGCTGGTCTATAAGTGCTCTTAACCACATGGAGCACATATTATAAGCAGAAAACCTGAGAATTCTGATATCTGGGATGTCCAGGCACACAGCATCTAATTCTTCAATTGAATTTATGTAGTTGCCATATTTAGTGAATTCCGTATTGAATCCAGCAGCTGAAGTAGGGTGCAAACAATCCAAACTGAGTTGAAGGCTTCCATTGGTTAATAAATATGACGGAATCACATCAAGGAGTTCAGAAACTTCAACCCAATCATTGTGGCATATATGGTACTCAAGTTGCGACTCCCATGACACGTTAACACCCATAAGGAAAGGTTGATCTAGCACTATCTGTTCAGAGAGAAACATACAAACTCATAATCCAGTAATGAAGCCCTTTTCACAATAAAAATTTAACTTTAATTTTTGAAAGGAAAAGAACTCCAGATATAATTATGCACAACCGTCGACCATCCCCAAAAAGCTCAGAATCTAAAGAAACTGCAATACCATTTGCAGAAACAACAAACGGCTGTTATTTTAACCAGCTGAAAGAACAAGGGTGCATTCTTAGCAAGCAAATGCTAATCATAATCTTATTTAGAGTTACAGAAGTATCAAATTCCTTTTTCACTTGTACATTTAGAGGTATTAAATGTAACAATTTTTTCCCGAGGACAAACCTCAACTTTTATAATGAGCTGAATAAGCACAAAAAACTTGAAGCTTGACATACTCACATTTAAAAGTTGCATAAAAATATGTAACATGACCAAGTTCTGAAATATTTTTCCAAAAAACCAAGGTAACAACTGTCAGCTACTGAAATATCTGTTGCCACCCAAAAAAGAGGTGTGATGTTCAACCCTGTTTGAAAGATGGCTGTATGTAGGCTATCAAATTGAGCTTTTAATGAATATAGCAAAAAAAAAGAGTAAATTATTCCTTTCAAAAGTACACCTCATTATTTATATCACGGCAGAGGCTAGTCAAAAGTGGTCGGTTCTTTTATTTTTATACTTGTATTGTCTCATTAATTATTTTCTTATCCACTACGTGCAATTGATATTGAGTACATGTGGTTGCAAAGTTACAAATACTATCACTTCATATTAGTAGCAAGTAGGAAGAAACAGAAATTTCAAGCTCCAAGTATAAGAAAAAACTGTTCTCATCCCATTAGCACTTTGGCTCCCCCAAGTTTCAACAGTTAGCTCTCTGAAGTAAGAAAAAATCACTTTATACTAGCATTATTGAAGAAAAAGATAATAGTTACTTACACGATCAACAGTACATTGATCCCAGGCATCAGACCACACTGCAGCGCCAGCCCAGTAACAAGAATGAGAACCATCATCATCAACCACAGGAACTACAGGATGTTCACTGACATCTTTCCATGAACCTAACACAGCTCCATCAATCTCACCGCACACAATGACAACATTATCAACTATTGAGTGCAATAGCTGCAAACTGATTTCTTGAGGTGAGTTTTTGCTTAAAACTCCCGACAACTCTTTCTGGCGACCAAAAAATGTTCTCCAAAAACTACTGCAAGGGTAGACCCTCTTTCAGAGAGGCAACTAAGTGTCAGCTGGAAAACAATCTATGTGGAACCTAACTTCAACGATTACATGTAAGAAATAGATAATGAATAGTTCTACAAGCTCATATACCTCAATGAGTGATATCCTCTCTAATATATTCCCCTCGTATGGTCCAAGATATCTATATTTTATCATCTCATCAGCTATTTTCACTCGAAGAGATCTCCTAACAGTGCCAAAAGCTAACTGTCTGAGACAAGCTTCAATATCCTCCCCCAGCTTTAGCAACGTTGCTACAGCAAGTCCAGTTTCACCCTATTATTACAAATCATTAGTTAAATCAAAAAAGGGTCTTATTTCATGTATGCAACTATTAATAAGATACCTTCAGAAACAGATCATAAGCAATAGCTCTTCCAATGTCACGAACTTCAATGAAAGTATCATGAGGCTCTTTGTCACCAATCAAATCTTGTAAACGATGAAGATGCAATTTAAGAACTGCTAAAGGAAGGCGACCAGATAATAAAGCATCTTGGACAACATTTCGTTGGTCCAAATTATCTAGTTCCCAACGTGCAATCATATCCTTTGGATTTTCCAAGGGAAAAACTTTCCTTCCAGAAGCATTTGCATCTGACACGAGAGCAGTTGGTCTGCTAAAAATTCCGGGATTTAAGTGGGCTCTTGTGTCCAAGGAGTTAAGGGACATCAAAGCAAGCTTCTTGGCATTTTTAGATTCTGTATCAGATGCAGGAATAGAAAGTTCATGTTGGTTCGATATCTCAAAAGATAATGCATTTGCAGGAAGAATTGAAAGCTCAGAATCATCCTGGGATAAATCTGTATCCACCATACTTAATGCTCCCACGGCATCCTGTAACATGAGCCAGAGGAAATTCTTTTATTCAGTGAAAAACAAACAAGCACTATGCATAATTCAAGCTAAAAGAACAACCACAAAGCATCCTACCACACTTTGAGCTGGCCTTTTGATTTTGGTACTAAGTCGGCATTGCAGGTTTCTTATGATCTCAAGAAAGTGAGACATCTCCCACAGCCTTTTTGAATTCCCCATTTGATTGTATTCTGTCTCTAGTGGTGACGATGGAAGATGACAATTTTCTCTTCCAGTAACACTCCATGTCACTAAGTTATCTTTTTTATGCTGCAACAACCCATATTTACGTATCATTTTGGTTGCAAAGCAGGTGGCCAACACCAGAAGCCTGTATAGTAATCTTAACATAAGAAATAGGAGGAAAAACTTATCACAGGCACAAAAATATAGAGGCCCTACCACCTAATTTTTGATCAACTAGATAACAATATAACCATCAGTCCACCACTAGTAGCAATAGATTCCAAATTAGATAAACTGTGACAAACGAGATTTTTGTAATTTAATTTGAATATTTATAGAATCAAATAAATATTTTTCGATGATTTAATTATTGGGTTAAATAATTAATTGATGAATTTGTGGTGGATTAATTTAATTATATGTGTTACATTGATTAAATTAATGTGGAAAATTTATTATTCAAAAGTATGCATTTAATTGAGCTTATTTGATTAAATGAATTATTTAATAAGCATAATGTTATTCTAATTAATTTAATAATTAATTAGAGATTTAATGATTTGACATAATTAATAATTGAGAATTTTAATTATGTAATGATGTGATTTAATGGGTAATATCGTCTTTAATTTAATTGAATTTAAATAATATTATTTGATTAATTAAAGTGTGACAAATAAACTATATACTAATAAATTAAGTAAAATAAATTAGAAGGTAGATTTAATGTCCAAGCCAAAAATGGGGTTAAATGCTTTTTCAGTCATTGTACTATATGTCAACTTACAGATGGATAACTGAACTTTTTTTCTTACAGTCAACTCACTGAACTCGATTTTTCTAACAAAAAGTTTAAAAAACCGTTAAACTCTTTTGACTGTTAACGGAAAATGGCTGAATTGTTAAAAAAAGCCTATGTGGCAGTTATTATGCGACTTGGCAGTGATGATGTGGATTTATAGGAAAAAAATTGTGGAAAATGGGAAAAAAAATTTAAAAGTATAATATAAATTTAAAAAATTAGCCAAAAAAATAATAAATAAAAAATATATTTATTTATTTTTGTAACTAATATCAAATAAATTTTTATTTATAATTAAGCCATTTATAAAACATAAAAACTAAAAGTTTACTAATTATTTAGTTATTTTTTATATAATTGAAAATTATATTTAATTAATTTTTTATTAATACCAAATAATTTTTCTAACACAAAGTTAAAAAAACCGTCAAACTAAATTAGCAAAAAATTTATTAATAAAAAACGAAATTCAGTTTTAAAATTTATTAATAATTATTTTTAATAAAATAAAACTCAGTTTTTAAAATAAAAAATATATATATTTTAATAAAAAAGTAATAAAACGCAGTTTTGTTTAATAAAAATAAAAACGCAGTTTTTTAAATTAAAATAAAACGCAGTTTTTTTAATTAAGAAAAAAGACGTTTTTTTTTAATAAAAATAAAACGCAGTTTTTTTTAATTAAAAAAAACATTTTTTTTTAAAACGTAAATAATTATTTTTATTAAAAAAAAAACTGCGTTTTATTTTTTAAAACCAAACTGTGTTGTTGTGACGGAGAAAGAGAGAGAGAGCGTTGTTTGGTTTGTTTTTTTTATTAAAAATAAATTTTGCTTTTTTTATTAAAATTAATTATTAATAAATTTTAAATTTTAAAACTGAATTTCGTTTTTTTATTAATAACTTTTTTTGATAAACTAGTTTGACGGTTTTTTAACTTTGTGTTAGATAAATTATTTGGTATTAATAAAAAATTAATTAAATATATTTTTCAATTATATTTGTTATTAATTATATAAAAAAATAACTAAATAATTAACAAACTTTTAGTTTTTATGTTTTATAAATGGCTTAATTATAAATAAAAATTTATTTGATATTAATTACAAAAATAATTAAATATATTTTTTATTTATTTTCTTTTTTTTGGCTACTTTTTTAAATTTATATTATACTTTAAAATATTGTTTTCCCATTTATTCATAAATTTTTTCCTACAAATCCACATCATCACTGTCACGTCGCATACTAACTGCCACATAGGCTTTTTTTAACAACTCAGCTGTTTTCCGTTACCAGTCAAACGAGTTTAACGGTTTTTTTAACTTTTTTGTTAGAAAAATCGAGTTCAGTGAGTTGATTGTAAGAAAAAAAAGTTCAGTTATCCATCTGTAAGTTGACATATTTAACCCGCCAAACATGGGAGCAGTTAAGGCCCCGTTGCGCTTAACTGCTGTCCTTGACTCACCGGTTAATTAATACGTCTTCATTTCATTGTTTATTCATATTTTTACAAGCCTGAGAAATCACATGAGTTAGAGAGAAATTTGAGGGAAAGTGTGAATTGAAGAAATAGAGAAGAGTTTCATCATCCTCGAGTCATATACATAAACTAGCAGGGTAATCTCTTCAACCCAAACTTCAATTTACGTTCTTGAAGCTTATTTTAGTTCTCTGTAAACTAAAATTGATGGCCAATGTGTTAGGAAATTGATTATATATGTTTATTAGCATGCATAATTCAATTCTATATGATTTGTATGTGATTAGAGTAATCGATTTCATGTAAACATGCTATAATCAGAGTTTTTTCATTAAGGGGTGTTTTGAGTTCTCTGTAAAACAAATATTGTATGATCAATGCATGAATTGATGATTTATGTGTATATACATGATAATATATAATCATAACACGTTTTTTACCATCTATGTATGTTTTCAAACCATCAATTTCATATAAATATGTCGTAATTGGAATTTTATAGTTTTACAGAGAAAAATATATGAATATGGCTTATAAGTAAAAAAAATTATGTTTAAATTGCATATTAATCGGTAAATTGATGAATGATTTCATTTATACATGTAAAAACGAAAAGAACGAAACTTAAACGGACTGATTTGGTCGAAAAATGAGTTCGCAGTGGGTGATTTCGTTAATAATGTTAAAAATGGAGTTTTTCATAAGAACAGTGAAATTATGTGATTTGATTCAAGTAATTGTATGAATTAAGTTGTTAAAATCATGCTAGAAAGGTTGGGTAATGATCATATATGAATTTTAGTATCTGGGTATGCTTAAATTAATATATGAACAAAGAAATTGGAAGTTTATGGCCTTGTTCTGTGTTTTTCGCGAACTTGATTACGAACTAGCGTTACATACCGCGATGCCGACTCGAGCTTAAAATCCGAAATGCAACGCCAACCAAGTCATGACATGCCAGACTTAAATTTATAATCCGAAATCACAGCGATCTCGGCTTATTTGGTGGAGGTGCAGACCGGTAGTATGCAACTATGGCCAAATCTGATTCAAATGGTGGAGTCATAGTATTACTATGCGCTTTTGCTTAGAAATGAGATTTTTAATTGTTCAAGTCCAGGAAATGTAATTGTAACCTAATCTAATGAACATAAAAATGTATTAGACATATAATGTGATGTTAAAATAGATTCTTAACATGTCAATAAGGTATTTACATGTTTAATTGATTTGTCGAATGTGTATTTAGCTCGTTGTTCGTGAAGTCTAATAATGTGTGAAAATTAATGTTATGATTAGAGTTTAGTGAGAAGAGAATGAACTTGTGATGCTAGTTACGTTATAATTAACTAGTATTATGAATGTAAATAGTATGTAGGATTAAATTGAGGAACATGAATAGTTAACGTGTAATCTACGCACGAAGCAAGTTTCTAGACCTTACCTCTTTACATTGAGCAAGTTTCTAACCCTAAACTTTATTTGAGCAAGTTCTAGACTTATAATCTATGTCGAGCAAGTTCTTGTCATTTATTGATCAAGTTCAAGATTTCATATTAAATGTTATCATTCTTTTAAAGCATAATTCCTGTTATACAATACTTATTCCATTGTATACCAGTTTATTATTCAAATTGAATATCATTTATTGTTGAACCTTGTAAGACTAGCGAACCCTTATTGATTCGACTAGTCCATAGTTGATGAACGTTCTAAATTTTAGAACTCTTGTTGAGCTTATCCAAACCAAACTTTCTTTGGTGCGGACTCAAATGTCAAACTGAGATAAACAACCCTATTATAGGGGATTAATTACGCTTTAGCGTTAAGATATTGTGCACAGTATGGTACTAAGGGCTGATCCCCTTAAGTACGAGAAGAAGAGTCCATAATCTTATGATTGTTAAAGGTTTCAAGTATAAACACTTGACATCCTATGACGTAGTTCAAGGTCTTATGACCCTCAGAAGTTCTTTTGATTCTTGTTATTCATTCTTGATTCAAAAGCCGAGTTTTTCTTATTACAGAAGTCTTTGATTCACTCGCATGTTATTATATTGTTGTTATATCATTATACTTGTGGGCAATCGTGCTCTCTTGCTAATAATAACATTGCAGTTAAGAACGAAAGGTTTGACGAGCCTTCTACTAGCAAAGGCAAGGGCAAAGTTAACAAGTGATGAAGACTTGTTTATTTGATGTATTTATGTTTCAGACTTGTGTTAAAGTTGTGCAAGACTTATTATTTGTTTATGTTTTTGCATTTGAGATTTAAGGTTAGTATGACCTGGGATTGATGTATTTACATTCAGATGTTGTAACTCCATAAGGAGAGGATTTATTTCTATCTATTTATGGTTTTCACTTATTATGGGTAATTAGACATGATGTTTGTACAGTGAATACCAAATCCTGTGGGAATTGGAGTACCCGGATTTGAGGGTGTCGCATAAACCAACTAAAAAAAGGAGAAACCTCAATACACAAGAATCCAACCTCTTTCAATGAAGGGATATATTTAATGAAGTAAATTCTTCCCCATTCCTAGCTGACAAAATGTCTTACCCGTGCCCTCATGCCCAGTTGAACATTACTTGAGGCCACTGATCAAAATTCTATCTAGCTCGTTATTTATAGCATAGAGGTGGAAAAAACACTAACCATAGTAACATAGTTCTAATGCGCCCCGCCCCACAAAGCATAATTAAGAAAATGTGAATATATATATATAAATAAACATAAGGGGAGGGGTCGGGGAACTTTCAGAGGTCATTGCTCCCATCCCAACAACCACCAACCCCAAAAAATTGCAGATCCCAATGCATGCATGTATACCATATGCATGTAGTGGCCCCCTTTGGATTATATCAAGCTGCCACGACCATCCCGTATCAACTCGTTGTAGCAAGAGTACTTCAGCCTCAACAGAAGAGGCCATGTAACACATGAATCCAGAAAGAATTACAGTCTTACAGCCAACACATAGTTAAGGATATATTTCTTTTCCAAGTTTATCCTTAAATATATCGAGTATTTAGTTCAGTAGTGATTGCATGATAACGAAATTATGATGCTAAAGTAAGGACATTGTGTTATTTTATATTACCATTAATAAAAATGGGTCTCTTATTTTGGAACAAAATTGACAAACGGGACTCTTTTTGTAGAACCGAAGGAGTAATATGTAAAGTTCAATCACATCATATATAGTATTTATCAGTGAACTAGAAATTAATTTATTTCCTTAAATTTTCTAATTAACACAATTGTTGTTTTAGTTGTGAAAATAAAATTACAATAAAGTAAATTAAAAATAGAATTTTTAAATTTCAAGAGAAAAATAGTATTCCTGTATAAGCAATTATAAAATTATTCTTCTCGCTTTTCTTTTATTATTTAATTAATTATCTACCGGGAAGTGTTAATATGCCATTCTAAAGTTTGATCACATCCCATATTCCCATTCTTATGAGGAGAATTTTTAAATAATCAATTACAAAATTCCTTCAAGTTTCTATTTCTCTCTATTGTTGTTTTACTTTCATGAAAGAGAATATATTAAATTAAATGAAAACTGACAATAATCTATTAATTTCTATAAAAAAAAATGTTATATATGCATTTATTGAACTTCAAACCCCCCTCCTGGAGCCAGGGGAGAGAATAAGCTCATGTGTGTGTATGTTTGTGTGTGTGTGTAAATTAGGTAATTAGGTCTAAAGTATTAGCTCAGTAGGAAGGGATTAGTATCAGCAATCTCCTCCTACAGTAGGAATGAACCATATATAAATGATCTAGATGTCAGTCACTCAAACCTGTTAAAATGTAGGAAGAATGTGCATAAGTAAAGGGTTAAAATCTACCAAAGGAAGTTCTTACTGTTACCACATACACACAAACACAACACGCTCATCAAATACAAAGGCATTCCTTTCTTTGTCTAAAAGAAAAGTATAGCAGATTTTACTATCATTTTAAGGTCTACGGTGGCACTGGCAGCAATCAGATTGCATTACATCTTCCACCACAATGTTAAGCAGATAGCACCATCACTAGATAATAATGGTAACTATGAAAGAGGTCATACCTTGATGCGGCAGAAACCTCATTGTCATTTTTAACTTTATGAATCATCAGATAAGCAGCAACAAATAGCAGTCTCAAGATGCCTTCTTCTGCCAGATTGATATCCACAAGCTTTTCTAAAGAACTGCTCATCCATCAAAAAGTACAATCAATTCTAACGTCTTGCCAAACCTACATAATGTATTGAAGCATAAAACCTCAAATGATATGCTCAAACATGAAAAATAAGGAATAAGCTACATTTCAAAAACAAAAAAAAAAATGCATAGTCAAATACAATAAACTACAATAACACTTGCTGCAAAGTTGATTAAGATATTAACGACATCACCATAGAATTAAATTCGACCAACATTCCTTTGCTAGGGAACCCTAGAAAATACCATATCAAATATTGAACTAGATACTAAAAATATCAGCTAATAATAACATAACCTATAACTTCATCAAGCTATTGAGAAACTTGCAATATGACGATGCTTTTACTAAAATATTGCTTATTCTTTGGTGCAATTGACCTATCATAATTAATTACATCAGATCAAAAACAATGTTACTGATGCATGCAGATGCACGACCCCAAAAAAAATATGTAGTCTCTAGTTCAATAAATATCCTCGACGGACTGATCCAGGAAAAGGCTAGCACCAGATTTCTTCCACTGGATAGGATATTACTCTTTAACTGAATGAGTGCATCTCATTTTACATGCAACATGAATAGAAGCTTCAGAGGTGGCGAATACAATATAGAAAGTACAATGTGATTGTGTAGGAATGAGAAACAACAGGTTTTGTATTAGAGCAAATGAAGTTGGATAGTAATGCAGATTCCAAAGTTTCAAAGACATAAAAAATTCAAATAACAACAAATATGAATAAGTAATTCAATTGTTAACTATTATTAATAAGGATGTCAATTTTAAAGATGATTATCAGGAAATCACAATGTGTTATAGTAATGAGAAAACTGGAACTCCATTCCCCCGCATATAACAGTAGACGCAGCCCTCAATATGACGTAGTCACCTTCTAAAGAATACCCGATAAAACTTTAAAGTCCTCTTTCTCTTTCTCGTTGGCATTCCTTTTCCAGTTCTCCTCATCAAGTCCAATATTCATGCCTTGTAATGGCATTCCAATCTTCTGGTTCATTGTTTTCTCGTTCACTATTACGGATTATGTATTCATCAAACATGCGGAACCATAGTTACCAAATCCTCTTATTAACCTAGCAAACCGGATACTAGTACTTGTGTTAGCAAACCTGATACTCTTACATACGGATACTCTAAACTTAGTATACCGAAATAATTATTTGTTGCTTTTCCTTAATTACACAAATATCAATATCCTAACTTAGAATTGGATGCTCAAACATAGAACAATCAACTTGTTGATTCAACTGAAAATTTCTATAAACTTAGTATTGTTGTGGATTCTAACACTGTTACTGAATTTTAAAATGGACCTGTCCAATTCTTTTGTTGCTGAGTTTTTTAATGAACGAAAAAGAAAAGAAATGGACAGATTTGGACCAAAATTAAATAACATAAGATCATTTTTTATGATCCCTATTATACAAATTTCTACAAGTTTTTGATGTAACTTCTTTTTAGTTATGGGACTTGAAATGTTAGGATTAGTATGTTGCATGGATTGCTTTCAAATGCTTGAAGCACAAGTCTTGCACACTCTGGCACCTGGTTAAGGGTATGAATATTTGTTCCACATTGTGTTACCTAAACCGCGGTTGTATGCTATATAGGATAAAACGTGGTACACCCTAGCTTTATATGAGTGCGTACAGTTAAGAATTCGCTTGCACTTTATTTTTGTGTTTGGGGTGGGAAAGAAAATAATAAAAAGCTTAATTTCTAATGGAAAATTGATATAAGACAAATTTAGGATTGAAAATTAATGAAAAATAAACTATGATTTAAACTCTACGTTGTTTAAATCACTAGGGTCTCTCAAGTGTATCAACTCCACGAATCAACAATAAGGATGAATGAATATAATACCTCTAGTATGAATGATAATAATCAATTTCAATATCAATAGTATGTAATCTAAATGACTTGTGAGGATTACATCACTATTTAAAGAGAGACAAAATCCTAATATTACTTGGGGAATAATAAAAATATTAAACGACTAAAATACCCTTATTAATAATTCATAATCACTAATTAAGGTCCTAAATCCCCACTAATAAATAAAATACATAAATCACATCAACTACTTTTATATTAAACATAATAAAAATTCTAAATAAAAAATATAAAAAATCTCTTTTTTGTTCTTAACTTGGAGTCCCCATCATTCACCTCTTGTTGAAGAAAACTCGACCAAAAATTTTATAATATGATAGAATAAGCCACAAACTCTTCTGCAACAGAAGAACATTTTGGAACACCTTTGACAACATCATCACGCTATAAGGCTCAAATTTTTTTGAAAAGAGAATTAATGAGAGCATCGCTTTTGTATTGAAGGCGTTGAAAATAAGCTTTCTAGAACAACGAAGTCAACAATGTCAACTTGGATTGCATGAAATTCTCGAATCGTCCTTTCTTCGGTAACGAACAACTCAAAGTTCAAAAGCAACTTTAGAGTTTTTCTCAATTTGTTGCTCATACACAATCTTTGGTTCAACTTTTGGAACTTCAAAAATTTGCATGAACACATCATAACTGTCTGTAACCCCAAAATTTAGAACATTCTCTTTTTCTTTCACTTGCTCTGCTTGAAGATGTGCCCGCAAGTCAACAAGGCCTTCTTTTATAGAAGATATGTAATTTTTTAATAAAAAAATGTTATCTTTCATGGAAGAACATATAGAATCCATATCATGTGTAGCCTTTGAAGTTTTTTTGCTTACTTGTTGACATTTCCTTGCTTTAGTTTTTCTTTGGTCATCTTGATAGCGCGTTGCAATTTTCCAAGGTAATCTTGTTCATCAACCATATCCCATCTAAGCTCTTCCTGCTTGTGTTTCAAATATCTATGACCACATGTATTAATAAGGTAATATATTCGGTCATTTTCATCGTTAAGAAACCAAATATACTCTTTTGCTTCAGCAATCAATTCTTCAGTGGCTTGAGATATTGGTGTTTGGGACAATGGGTTATAAAATAAACCCCCCTTTTTTTTTGGCAACTTAAGGGCCTAAATGAAAAGAAAATAGAAAACAGGGGGCTAAAGTACGAATGCAGAAAGTGTAGGGGTTGATTTGAAATGATAAAAGGGTATAAATGAAAAATATATAAATTATGGGCTAAAACTGAAATATTAGATGAAACTATGAGGGACCAAACTGTAATTTTGGAAAGATATTTATAAGTTAGAAAGTAGGGTTACCATTCATATCATATTAGACGGCGGCAAAACACGAAAACAGTTTCTCTCTTCTTTTTTTCAAACAATGAATCGCGATAAACAGCAACTCCGTCAATGAACAATAACTCCGTCGATGAACAGTAACTTTTCTTTTTTCTTTTTTCTTTTTTCTTTTTGCAAACCCAAGATCTCCCAAAAAATAAGAAATTGATGGAGAAACCATAAGCTCTTATACCAAAAATGATGTAGGACAGATTTAGGATGAAGAATTAATGGAAAATAAACTATGATTTAAACTCTACGTTAAAATCACTAGCGTCTCTCAAGTGTATCAACTCCACGAATCAACACTAAAGATGAATAAAATACCTCTGCGGTATGAATGATAATAATCAATTTCAATATCAATAGTCTGTAATCCAAATGACTTGTGGGGATTACATCACTATTTAAATAGACGCAAAACCTTAATATTACTTGGGGAATAATAAAAGTACTAAACAACTAAAATACATTTATTAATAATTCCTAATCACTAATTAATATCCTAAATCCCCACTAATAAATAAAACACATAAATCACATCAACTACTTTTGTATTAAACATAATAAAAAGACTAAAAAACAATGTGCACCCCAAACTTTACACCCTTGTTGACTTTTGCACCCTAAACCGAAAAAAGTGTCTAAGTACACCTCAAACTTCAATTAAATGTAACAAAAAGCACACTGTCGTCAATTAACCGGTCAAAAATGACCGGCTAAGGCTATAATCTGGATCTAGAGGGGTATTTAAGTCTTTTTCTTTTCATCTTCTCCAACATCTAGTCTCTTTCCCATCTCTCTCTCCTCCATAACCAACTTCCTCTCTCTTCTCTATTTCTCTCATCTCCTTCCCTCTCACAAACCGAAAATGGCTTCTCTATTTCTCTCCTCTCCTTCCATATTCATAAACCGAGCTCACCGACGTGATATTCCGATTCATAAATTGCCATTTGCAGATATTCCGATTTTGTAGATCTAAATGCCACAAGAATTTCAAGATGAAGAGAAACCCTCGCAAAGTGAAATGGACAAAGGCTTATAGGCGATTAAATGGAAAGGACATGACTCAGGTGATTTTTTTTTAAGATGGTTAGATAACCTTTTAATTTTACTTTTTGTTGAATGACTGCTTAAATTGATGATCTGTTGTATATCTCATTTTAAGGACTCAACATTTGAATTTGAGAGGAAGCTTGAATAGGTCTGAGAGATATGACAGAAAAATTTTGCGGGATGAAGGGAAGCGCGTGGTACAGCTCTGCTTTCACTGAATCAGCGATGTTGTCTTCGCTAACTTTCTTTGCGATCCACAACACTACCCAACCCACTTTGCGAATTTCCAACTCAACATCAACATCCATTTATCCAATTGATACCAACTTTTGGTATGTTATAAAGGGTACTATGAAATATTTTATAAAAATATATCCCAGCCAAAACAAACATTTTAAATTGGTTTTACAAAGGCTTGAAACTGGCATGTTGAAGCAGTTTTTTAGCCAAACTCAATTTGTTCATCTCTCTCAATATAGCTTTTGAACTCAATTTGACTTGCTCAAACTACTTTGATTACTTCATATAACATATATAAAGACTTCCTTGTTCGCAAACTTGACCAATTCCCCTTTTTATGCTTGACCACCTCTAAGAGCCATATTATCAAACATACTAAGTGCATTACTTTTAAAAACAGAGTTCATACATGTTTGGATGGATTCTAGCCCATAAATTCCACCATTATTACTCCGCACAACGATTACAACACATCCTCTTTACTAATTTATAACCCAACCATAGCAACAATGAAACACAAGCAATAATTATTCAATTTTCTAAAAATAGTTGGAAACATCAATATTACCTTGCACCAAATGTAATTTGCTAAAATTTTAACTTTACTAATTAGTTTATAAACTACCTTTGCTGCTGCTGTTCGAATTTCCTTCCCAAACCAGTTTATAAATTCAATTCTTGGCCTTCTTTCTTTGTTTCAGCCAAAATTAAAAGAACTTGAACATATAAATACAATTTAGGTCATTCTTTTAGAGAGAACGAGGTGGAAAGGAACGGAATTTGGAGAACAGAAAGGAGACGGGGAACGGGTGGGAGTATACATTAAGCTTCTTCTACCAACAGTCTAATTATCAGACATATGTTGCTTAGTGTTACTCTCATACTCCAAGAAACTTACAGCTCATACTTGCTTTACACTTGGTGGATGCATGGTAAACTCACATGGTAATTGGATGGGTTACTGGGTTATAGGACAATTAGAATTTGGAATTGAGTTGGATAAATTAAATTTGAGTTTGTTCCCAAGTCGTCTGACTAGATACCAAGTCGGGCAAATCATTGATTTGAACCAACTAAGCGACGATTAACTGTTCAAGTCGCATGACTAAGCGATGACAACCAAGTTGAGATGTCGACTTACACTTCCACAACCAAATTGAGATGTTGACTTACACTTCCAGGAGCGACTAGACGACTAGTCGTTGCTTAAGTGACGACTTGATAAGAATGGTATATATGCATGCATGCATCTTCTGATAGAAGAGCATTATGCCAATGAGAGTACTTATAACAAGAGAACCTTCCTCTAATTTTCAGATTTTCCAAAAAATTGTTCATTGTGTTGTTGGAGAAATGGAAAACCATCCAAACTAAGATCCAAAAGAAAAGTGTGAACTATTTGCCCATATGATATTAAGCCTCAATACAAGTTTATATGAACACTTTCAGCATAGATCATGTTTGTGTGTCCCTTGTGCTCTCTGATGAACACGTCCACCGTGTACAACGGTTTTGGCCTGCACACACACACCCTCTATTGGGAATTTTCTAATATAACATTACCTTACTTATCTAAAGAAAAAAATATTTCCAAAACTGAAAAATATGGAAAAGTAAAAAATTAAAGAAGTGTGCATAACAAACTGGAATAAGAAATAATTATCAACACTCCCATGTTCAGTCCCAAAAAAATAAAAAAAACCACATTTAGAATTTGATGGGTCTTAATCGAGCTTATTATAATTTCATTAATGGCCTCCACAGGGTGGACCTCAGAGGCAAGCCAGTACAGAACAAGAACACCCTTTACATTTAGCAACAAGTCCCGTGACGTTTCTATAATTGAGGTTAACAAAATTCACCCACCCCATAGTTCTAAAATTGAAACTTGAGAATAACCAGGAAATAGAATAAATTTATAAGGAACAAAATAATGCTACATTAACATGTCCATCAAGATCAGTTACCCAATGAAAATAAATGGACAAATTAGACTCCTTCCTGGTGACAGGTCTGATTCCCTTGTTCACCTAGGTTGGTCTAATTGTCATTAACAACAGGAAACCTTACCAATGGGCAATGGTTAGCACCACTAACAACCCAAGACATGAACGTTTTGTCTATCATCCAAATATTATTTAGTAGTGTCCCAAACTACAAGCATATTTTCCAAAAAAAACGTAATCTATTGTTATTTTCATATATATTTACGAAGCTCTTCATCAGTTACAAATTGTTAAGACATACAAAACATACCCTCCACTAATCAGCTATTAAGGTATTTCAGTGAAAGAAGAAAAGGTAAAATGAAGAGGAAAGTTGAGCTACAGACACTTACATCTCAATCTCCTCAAATTTCAGGTAGTCCAAAGCCAGTTGCAAACGACGTATTCGAGAAATTTTCAAGTCCCAGCCTGAAATAATGTCAAAGCAATTGTCAAATATACATTTGAGGTTCATTTTTAAGCCAAAATGCCGACCTTAAAAATTAAGAATAGCATCCATCAAAAACAAACACAAGGCAAAAGGAAATCAATTATTTAAATATAAAAGGAGAACTCCACTTTAGATAATTCTCTATCACGTCATAAGCAGAGTTTCGACCTACAACAGCAAATATGCCTCTGCAGCTCTGCTATATAGAAAAAATAATTACTGAACTGCAATTTCTATTATTGTCCGTTACCTGTTGAACCATAGCGTACTAGGCTACTACCTCCCAAAAGTAACCACCGTCTCAGTCTCTCTCACTCTTCATGTTTCATATCAGTATTTCTCAGTCAGTAACAAGCACTCATGCCATAAGTATCTCATTTGAACAAGGCTGTTAGATAGCCAACTTAATTCCAATTAGAAATCCACAATTTCAAAATTTTCCCAACTTTTGGTTGAAATGTTGCAATTCAAATCATTTGAGTTTCATTTATATCTAATCTCAACTCAATTTCAGGTTTGGGGCTACCAGGGGTTTGAGACAAGGGATCCCGAAGTCCCACTTTTTGTTTACTATGTTTAGTTTATGTTTTTTGTCAAATTTTCGGGGTGTGCAAGGAGGCTGACTGGGGATGCATATCCTGACCCAGCTAGTGAGCTACATATAATAAACCCATCCGGAACTGTTGAGGGGTTAAAAATAAACATGTTTAAACAGATTAGGTTGGCAGACAGCCGAGTATCATTTATACGAAGCCTATATTTAGTTCAGTTGACAATATGAATGAAGCAGGAATGGATCCAACTACACTGGTAAGAAAGGACTTGACTTCAAGTATTTAATAACTTAAGTGTAACAAAAAGTCTTAAAACGTGTAAGATGACCCGTACAAACTTTAGTCCTAGTGAAATTTGAACAGAAATGGAGGGAGTGATTCATTTTAAATGTGCCTTCGTAATTCGCTCCCAGTTTTTACGTGCTGTAACTTGAAGAAACTCATGCCTCTCTAGCTCATTTATTTACTCCCTTCATCCCACAATTATTGAACACTTATTTTAGTGTGTGTAGCACAGATTGTAAGACATGCCAAGAACATATTTAAATAGTACTCATCATTTAGATATAAAACTATTGTCAATTTATCATCCTCATCATTCACCCCTTTTGAGAAAATTCTTTCCGGAAATTTAAAATCTGGTAGAAACCGTAGAATGAGGAACCATGAGAACTGCAAAAGTCGTTGACGTAGGTCGGAACTGCAAAAGTCGTTCATGTAGGACGGAAATTGTTAACAGGTAATTAATTGTAAGTGGTAAAATCAACTCAAAAAATTAAAATAACTAGGGTGATTCAACCGCAGGAGAACACTACCCCCAGGGTTTCCCGACCGCAGAAGAGAGGAAGTATATTGATCGCAAATTCGCAACCAATAATCAGAAAAATTTCAATATCAAAGTGGAAAGAGTCTGACATAACTTGCAAGCATATATTTATAAGAAAATAAACTCTAATAACCCCAAGTCCCGTAACAATTGGACCTCTAAATAAATAGCCCAATACTGAAATAAACCAATAAATACAAGTCCAACAAACTAAATAAATAAAGACAACTGATAAATAAATAACTAAATAGCGAATCATCCACGATGACGTCTTACGGATCGATCCCTATCAACTCTCCCCGGCTGCGAAAATGAAGCCTCTGACAAAATGAAAGCCTCATATCTTTCCAACAGGTCTAGTTCAAGCCAACTCCAGAGGCCTGTTGCGCCACTTCACCAAAAACTGTCGGTAACCACCCTGCCTAGTCGACACAACTAGCTCATCAAAAATATTCTCAATAACCTCTGATGTCCATTGCGTAGGAATAATAGGAGGTGCAGGTGGAACAAGTAAAGGAGGAACAAGTATAGGCTCATCAGAGTTAGCAGGTGTAGGCGAGGTAGTAGACGAAATGGAAGAGGGGCGTTATCATCAAAAGGCCCATGATAAGGAGTAATGTCTTCCACATTGAATACAGGACCAATACCCATATCACTCGGAAGATCCAATTCATATGCATTAACACTAACCTTCTTCCGAACTCGAAATGGACTCATTCTCTTAGCATGCACGTTCTTACAGGTGTCAAGAGGTAATCTCTCAACACGGTGTCACAGCATCACTCGATCATTCTCATTAAACTCTTTATACCTGCGATGAACATTTGCAGCATGCAAATCATGAATGTGATGCGCAAAAGATTCTGCAAACTCAGTAGCCCTATATGCAGTGGGAACTAGATCAATAGGTTTCCTAAGTTGATAACCAGTGTAAGCCTAAAAAGGACTCGCTCCAGTCGAACGATTAACTGAGCTATTATATGCAAACTCAGTCATAGGTAAAACCCTATCCCATGTAGACACATGATCACCCCAAGACAAAGTATCAAATTACTTAGACTCTAATTAACAACCTCAGTCTGACCATCGATCTGTTGATAAGCAATAGAAAACTTAAGAGTAGTGTTAAGTTTTTTCTAGGGAGTTTTCCAAAAGTAACACATAAATTTCACATCTCTATCAGAAACTATAGTCAATGGTAACCCTCGTAATCTCGCTACCTCACTAAAGATAATCATGGCAATATGAGGCACTATCGTTTTTGTTGCAAGGAATAAAATGTGTAATCCTAGTGAAATAGTCCACTACAACAAAAACAGAATCATAACCCCTCTGGGTCCTCGATAACCCCAAGACAAAATGATAAGATCTTCCCAAGGTGCATGGGGACCCGAAAGTAGAGTGTACAAACCTTTGTTCTACTTTCTACCTTTAGTAGTCTGACATGTGTGGCACTTAGAAACAACACGAGCTACATCCCTCTTGAGGATAGGCCAAAAGAACCTATCCTTAATAATGGCAATGGTCTTATCTCGACCAAAGTTTCCAGCGAAACCTCCCGCATGTAACTCCCACAATAGATACTCACGCAAGTACTAAGAATACACAAGCGGGTGCCCTTAAAAAGATACCCATCATGGATATGAAAATCACTAGAGGGTGGGGAACTAGGATCATGTAGGGCAGCATAAATGTCACTAAAGTCTCGACAAGTAGGGTACTCCTGGATAATTCGCTCAAATCCCACAACCTTTACTCTCAAAGAGTTAACAAGGATGGACACCCTACTCAACGCATCGGCAACCACATTCTCTGTCAATTTGCAATTCTAAAGGACAAAAGAATACTCTTGGATAAACTCTGCTCACCTAGCGTGTCGATGACTTGGCTTCTTTTGGGAGCTAAGGTACTAGAGTGTCTGATGATCGGAGTAAAGAACAAACTCTCTATGCAACAAATGATGTCGTCAATACCTAAGTGCCTGGACTATAGCATAAAAGTCCGTATCATAGGTAGAGTACTTTTGTCGTCGGGGCTTGTTCAATTTCTCACTAAAGAACGCTTTGGATGACCCCCACCCCCAAGAGACTAAGCACTACCCCTATCCCTACGCCTGAAGCGTCGCATGCAGTGGTGAAGCTATGGTAAAAATGTGGGGTCAATTGACCCCACTCAATTTTTGAAATCACTTAAAAATAATAATTTACCCCACTCAAGTTTTGACCCCCACTCAACTTTTTGACCTCACTCAGATTTTTTTTTTAATTACAGATACCCAAGCGGCCAAGCTTCAGTCCCTAAATCTCATACATCAATATCTGTTCAGCACTTCAGCCACAAAATAGAGAGAGAAGAGGCAAAGCCAAATCGCAAAAGGCAAAAAGCCAAATCGTGAACCATCAAAGCCTTTCGCGAGTGGTCGAAGTGGGTACTGGTGACTGGCGAGCCGCGAGTGTAGAGACAGGAGTGCGACTTTATTCTACTGTGACTCTCTTGCAGCCTTGTGCCCTTGCAGGTAACAGAAATTACTCTCTCTTCAATTTCTCCAACCTCAGTTTTGTTTGCAGAAATCAATTGTGATTTCCCCCTTTTGTTAGTATTATTAAATTGGATATTTGGATGCATTTGTCTAACCCGAAAGTATAAAGTATTAAAAAAAAATGGCTCGGGGACGCTGCCCCTGAACCCCCGCCAACTTTTTTATACCTTACTACTAATTTTGACCCCACTGCTAAAACTTCCTGGCTTCGCCACTGGTCGCATGCTACCTCAAACACTTTACTAAAGTCTGGTAGCACGAGGACAGGTGCATGTATCAACCTATTCTTGATTTCCACAAAGGCTTTGATAGCCGATTTAGACCAAACGAACTCTCCCTTTTTCAAACTATCAATGATGGAAGCCATATTGTATTAAATCCTTTAATGAACCTCCTATAAAACGTAGCTAGCCCATGGAAGCTTCAAGCTTCATGAATATTAAAAGATTCAGGCCACTCATTAATAGCCTTTACTTTCTCAGGGTTGGTAGAAACCCCTCTTTGGAGATCACAAACCGGAGGAAAATGACCGACTCATGAACAAAAGAACACTTTTTTAAATTAAATTAGAGTTCCTCATATAGAACTGCTAGAATCTCTGGCAAGTGAAATAAGTGCTCCTCTCGGGTTTTACTATAAATGAGGATGTCATCAAAATAAACCACTACAAACTTGCCTACGTAACACCTAGTTCATAAATCTCATAAATGTGTTGGGTGCATTGGTTAAGCCAAAAGGTAAGACTAACCACTCATAAAGTTTATCCCATGTCATAAAGTCTTCCACTCATCTCCCTCTTGGATGCGAATTTGGTGGTATCCACTCCGCATGTCTATTTTGGTGAAAAAATGAGCCCCAATCATCATATCTAGCATATTATCAAGCCTAGGTATGGGAAACCTATACTTGACGGTGACCTTATTTATGGCTCGACTCACAAAACATCCTCAAACTCCCATTTTTCTTAGGGGTGAATAAGGTTGGAACGGCACAAGAGCTAAGACTCTAACAAAGCTCTTCCTCAACAACTCACCTACTTGTCATCTCATCTCAGCCTGCCATGTGGGATGCATCTTATAATTTGGCAGGTTAGGTAAAGAAGACCCCGGAACAAGGTCAATGGCATGTTGGATGTCCCTAGGAGGTGGTAGCTCATCGGGCAACTCATTAGGCATAACATCGACGAACTCATGTAAAATCTGCCTAACATCACTATGAATCTCTCTAGTACTCTCCTCAAGAACCTCTCTAGCTACTACCGCATACACAACCTTTTCTTCCAACACACACCGCTCAAACTCCTTTCTATTAAGAATATGAAGTGATGGTAGGTAATCTAGTCTCCTTTGGTTGATTCTAGGACGACACTCGGGGTCTCACAAGTGCTAATGATATTTTATGCCCTTTGTATGTAAACACATATATGTTCGTCATCCCATAATGAGTCGCACCACGATCATATAGCCAAGGTTGCCTAATAGAATATGTGCAACATCCGTAGGAAGTACACAACACCAAATACTCTCCTAATAGCCCTGAAAGTTGATCGAAACTAGACCTTTCCTTGACACCGTAATGGATGCCTTGTTGACCTAAGCGACGCTATAAGGCTGGGGATGTAGACCTGAAATATGGTGGTTCTCCTCTGAACATCTTCTCTCCTATGACTCGTGAAAACGCACCTCACAACACCTACAGTATCATATTGATTACCTATCATCAGCCTCATTCTGCAAATCATATTCACCCTCGACTCCATCTCCTACAGTATCCTCCTCTGAGATTCCCTCCACTACTGCTACCTGATGATGAACGCGGTTGGGACACTAAATAGACTTGTGCCCTATCCCCTGATACGTAAAACACTTCTCCTGGTTAATAGACTGAGAGTTGGGTGTGGCTACACCCTTCCCTTTGTCACGAGATGACCCTGCTATAGTGTAACTAGCTCTAGAAGACGCCTGAGAAGTGGGAAAATGTCTACCCTGCGAGAAATTTCGACCACTGGGCTAGCCCGAGTAAGAAGTGACTCTTAGCAATACCCTGTAACCTATAAGAATTATCTAGATATGACTGGAAAAGGTCATCCAGGGCAGTGATGCTATTAGTAGTAACCCATTTTTGAACTTCATAATGGTCAATTTATCACTCTCACTAATCTTATATCTTTGAGTCAACTCTCTAACCTTGTAGATATACCCTGACGAAAATTATGATACTGCTCCATTAACCTATATGTATGTCCTATGGGTAAATAATATTATTTTAGGCGAGTTTTCATTTCTCCCCAATGCCTAATAGGTGGCTCACCTAGACGCTCTAGGTCTCTCTCTACACCTGACCAAAATAAACTGGCCAATTTTATTTTGGCGAACCGCACCTTCCTATCCTCAGACATCTCATACCAATCAAAATATTTCTCCATACTAGACAATCAATCAAGGAATGCATTGAGATCAAACTACCATCAAACTCTAGTTCATCTACCTTGACTTTCTTATAGTCATCATTGCATAGGTTGTTCTTGGTATCTAACATGACCATCGCCATTACCATTATTCCCCTAAGGTTCCACTATAGGTTGTCTTTGCTCAATTTTTCGAATCCTATCATTCATTTGGCCCAGTTGTACAACTATGGCAGCTAATTGGTCCTGAATTTCTCCTAAAGTGGTTTGATTACGTGTAGTCATGATGCGAATTCAAGTACAAAACTGAGAGAATATAGAAATTTAATTGAAGCAAATAAAAATTATAAATCTAAGCATGTGCAATCGCAATCTCAAACATTATGCGAAATAGCGCTCAAGGCGTGCGCCACGTAGAGAGGCGGAAGAAAGATGGTGCGAGGCAGGCACTTTTCCTGGAATTGGTGAGACTTGCCCCTTTTTGCCTCGTGGCGTTGCGCCTCACTTTGGCTTTGAAAAAAACCCTTAGTATCAGATTTGGCTTAATATTAGATTTGGCTTACCGATTTGGCTACATCGACATCGCGTCTGCTGCTCTCCTCTTCGTGTCTACTGCGACTTCACCAGGCAGCCACTACTCTTCAACAGGTATCTTCCTTCTCCTCTTTCTTCTTCTTCTTCTTCTCCTTCTCCTTCATCGCGTCTTTTTCTGTCGACTTCTTCTGTCGCGTTTGCTGCTCTCGTTCTCCTCTTTCTTTTCTGTTTTATTGTGTTTTCTTTTCTTCTGAGTTCTGAATGCTAAGTGACTCCAAATTGGATTAGGTTTCCTCTTAAGCTAGAAATTGGACTTATAACCTATAAATATATGATGTGAGGCATATAATAGGCGATTGATTAGATAGAAGATTAGATTAGAGATGCACTCCATTAGATTTAGGAATTTATTCATACACCCTAGTTCTTAATTAGCCATTGGAGATTGAAGCAACTTGAACACTGAAGATTCAAAGCAGGAGCGGAAGAGGAGTCTCAAGACTGCTGACAACAGATTCTATTCTCTTCTCTAATATTTACTTTTATCTTTTAATGTTTATTCAGTTGTGGATTCTTGATTTTAATTCAAAGATTATGAGCTAAATTCTTGTTTAAGATTGCAACGGATATTATTGCGTAGCTTGTTTTAATATCCTTCTTTATTAATTATTGTGATCTATTCTAGGGATAGTCTATTATGATTTGTGCATAATTATTTAATTGTCCGATCAACAATTACCATGATAATCTATATGAATTCGGGAGATGAAATATAAATTCAGATCTGATCATAATAGCATGTGATTGTGTTTTCTGCAAGGTGATGGAATTCTTGATTTGTGTTTAGGAAAAGGATATGTCTTTACGCTACATGTAATCTGAAAGAGAACCGGTGCTTTAAAACCTTTTTAATTATAATTCACATAGGAATATAGTGAATTAGTTAATTAGGGTGTTTGATACAATTCTATCAGCTGTTGATTTGGATTGATTTGTTTGTCATGCATCGAAAGGTGGTTATAAATACTAATGAGTTCTTGATTAACAGTCCAGGATAGTGAGCATAATTAATAAGAAGTGTGTTGATATAAGTGAAGCAATAAGTGCAGTTGTGATCTTAATTCTCCATAACCTGATTTTAATCTAGTGGTATTTAACAGTAGTTTTATTAATAATTTTAATTCACAATCCTAAATCATTTGTTTGGATAAAATTAATTTGATTACGAGTTAGTATTTGGTACTTTTTTATTAACTAATTCATCGTGGGAACGATACTCTACTTGCACTTTATTACTTGTTGACCGTGTATACTTGCACGTATTCATTGATTGCGAAATCAACCAACAGAGAACTATAGTAAGATCAATTGCTAATTGAAGGAAAGAGTTTAAGGTTTGGCATAATCAAGTTATCGCAAAGCTTGCAACTTCAAGAGGTTGATCGAAAGACGCAAAAATTAGTGCAACTATAGAAGTGGAATCGGGCAACTTTTTCGAACCATGTGCAAGTTTCTAATTATTTTTATATGCAACTATGTGCTATAAAACTCTTTTGAATTTCAGTTGTTGTGTGAAGTTAGTTGTGATATGAGAATTACTTGTATAACTTGAGGATTGTGAACTCTATAACTTGATGATTGTGAACTCTATAATTTGGGCAGTGTGAACCCTATAACTTGGACAGTGTGAACCCTATAACTTTAGTGGAAATTTATTATGTGTATAAACTTGAGAAGTGTGAAATGTGTTATCTGTTAGACTTGCTGAACATTTGTGCTCATTCTTGCGAATAAAATCTTATTTGCAGTTGAGGAAGAATCACAAGCAGAATCTGGCAGTAAAGAGAAAGTGAAAGAACAGTTAGGTCAAGAGAGATTATTGTTGTTGTTTTCTTTTCATGTAATAGAACTTAAAGTTGTAATAACTTCGGACATATTAATAAAAGAGTTGAGAATTATTATAAGAATGTATTGTTTGTGTATTGTACATTTAAGCTAATAGACATAGGAGTCATCTAACTATACTAGATTAACATTATTGACAATGTCTGTCGAGGAAAGGGTTTAGATTATCTAATTGTGCGCCAATAAGGAAAAATTCTTATCGGAAAGCCTCATCTTTCCTAAGAACTGACTGGTAGCTAATATTGAACGTCTAGATTAGATAAATGTTGTTGAAGTTGAGAAGAAGGGTTAGTGTTGGATTGTGAGTCATAATTTATATGACTTTGGAATGTAATAGGAAATTATAAAGTGTACGATTCTAAAATAAAGATTGTGTTGTAAGTTTTAAATAAACGAATTTTTACCAAGTATATCGCTGGTGAATGTTATGGAAGATGTGCAAGTGAGCACCAGATCCGCTGTGGAAAGCATACAGATTTGGGGGCGTCACAACATCCATAGGCAAAACATCAAAACTCACAAAAAAAAAATATTTCCCAAACGCAAGTAGAACAACACATGAATGTGTAATTGTAAGTGATGTCTATTTACCCAAGGGTTCTCATAAGGATAAGAAACTCCCCACATTTTTGACTTGCAACGCACGTGTATGAAAAGTAGAGGTGGGTCGTCTTGAGTCGCTCTTTTGAAGGAGTTTGGGAAAAAAATGTCTAGCACCATAATAATGTTATGGAATCACAAAACACAATGTCTAAAAAACTACTCAAGGACTGCTTAGCCAACAAATTGAATTCAAGAAGTGGCTGGATCATGCAAATATACCAAACTGTGTGGCCTGATTTGGACTATGCAAGTGTTGTGTATAAATCTGGAGCTCTTAATTTGAGGGACAAGGAAATAGTTTGTAAACAACGCTAATGGCTCAAAGTTAATTTCAATCAATTAAATTAAAACTGAAGCACCTCAATTGACCCACAAACCCAGATGACAAGCATTACCTTTTCCCTTTTTCTTTTTGGTTCGGATTGTCCGCAAAATATGGTTCAAGTCGAAGGTTTAACTTTTCCACAAATGTAGAAGATACTATATCAAACTCATTCTTCCCATTAATAACAACTCCACATTTTTTACTTGAAACGCACGTGTATGAAAAGTAGAGGTGGGTCGTCTTGAGTCGCTCTTTTGAAGGAGTTTGGGAAGAAAAATGTCTAGCACCATGATAATGTTATCGAATCACAAAACACAATGTCCACAAAACTACTCAAGGACTGCTTAGCCAACAAATTAAATTCAAGAAGTGGCTGGATCATGCAAATATACCAAACTGTGGGGCCTGATTTGGACTATGCAAGTGTTGTGTATAAATCTGGAGCTCTTAGTTTGAGGAACAAGGAAATAGCTTGTAAACAACGCTAATGGCTCAAAAAAGGTAATTTCAATCAATTAAATTAAAACTGAAGCACCTCAATCGACCCACAAACCCAGATGACAAGCATTACCTTTTATCTTTTTCTTTTTGGTTTGGATTGTCCGCAAAATATGGTTGGTGTCTTGAAGAAAAGAAAGAGGAAGGCGCCCACCGTTCAAAATTAGTTATCCTAATGCAAGCGATGTCGAATAGCCTGAGATGACGCTAGTTCCCCCCCTCCCCTTTTCTCCGAGCAGACTGTTATGGCTTAAATGGCAGAAACTAAGACTTCGGAATGGCGGCGGCTGGGATTCTTTTGAGCAGCGGTTGGCAAGAACTTTTGCTGTTTTTGTTTTCTTTTCAGTCGGGGCTGCTTTCCAGAAGAACAAACAGCGACCTTTTCTTTTTTTGAAAAATAACTAGGGCTTTTGGTTTCACAATTTCACCAAAAAATATTAGAACTTCTACGATGGAATACCAGTATACTACAAGCTCTTATACCGCCTCCACAAGGGTTCCTTGAATCCACAAGAAGAGAAAAAATGATTCTCAATAAAATTTAATAATCCAAAAGTTATCTTCCATTGTATATTGGATACCCTTTTATAGTAAGGGTGGATTACAATTGAAAAGGAAAGTCAAAACTAAAATCAAAATGTATAATACAATTCCCTAAAATTACACCTAGAATATTCCTGATTGATACTAATTTAAAATCCTTATTAACACACATAATAAAGCATAACTTTAATGCTAGAAAAACCTAACTACAAATTAGAAAATTATAAATCAGATTTAATAAAACATCATATCATCCTCGATCATTGAATAAAATCCAAATACAAAAATACAAGAATTTTCTCCCACATCAGGAACGGGAAAAAAATTATTGTAATGGGACTCCTTTTGTGGAACAAAGGGAGTACGAGAATGTAGCAATAGCATCTAGTAGGTTCAGCTTAGTATAAGTATGTGCAAGGGATGTTTTTTCATTTTAAGCTTGATTTGAATGAAACATTAAATTGAGAGATATTTGCTCTTTTATATCCCCTACCACACCTCAAATCCTCCTTTTCTGTCCATTCTTTCTACCTCCAACTCTGTTTCTGAAATTTATTTCTTCTATACCGATTAGCATCTTTGTTAAGATCGAGATTGATCCTAACACAAAACCCGACAGAAAATCAATTATAGAATTTGAAACACCATATCCTCTAATGTATTATCAAACTGGAAATCATTTAAGTAAACTATTGTGATGCATTCAGCTACCATGATCCTTCAAAAAATAGCTACCAAAGTACCAAGATTAATTATATACTCAAAACCTACATTTTCTCGAGAAGACTTAAAAGTAAGGTTGTGTTTGATTACATCTGAATGTATCTGAATGTCTCTTAATAAACTTAAAACCTACATTTTCTTGTTTGGTAATATTTTTTTTTGCCGCTTAATGTTTCTTGATCGGTAAGATACAAAATTAAATCTTAACTATTTAGAGGCACATAGATGAGTTTATATTTTTTTGGACAAAAATAACCTCTTCAATATTACAAAATTCATTTTGTATCCCTCTCTCTCTCTTTCTCTCTTCGATTTCCAGATGCCCAAATCGATCATAACACTTTTCCTCCTCTCCCTCCTCTTCGATTTCCATAGCCAGACCAAACAATCAGCCACACAGTCTCAATCTCATCCATTTTCCATTTCCAACCAAACAATCAGCCACTAAACTGTACAAAAGTAATCAAAAACCTTACCTTTGGCTTTCAAATCCAAAAGAACGGCCTTTGCTTTTCCAAGCTTCTTTATTAGTGATAAATAATCAATAACAATGAGTGATGTAGAAGAATCAAAAAACTGGGTTTGGCACAGTAATGAGTCTAGATTATTAAGAGCATCGAAGTTTTTTTGGTTTTCTGAGAGGGATTTAACAATGGGAATTTAAGTTCGCAGATAATGAAATGGGCCTGCAAAATTGTTCAAAGGTAATTATTTTGACAAATCATAGAAACCTTAAGGAACGTTTTCGTAGCCCATAATGAATAAATGAATTTAGACTTCAATTGAGATTGTGAATAGAGAATTGTTTGTAAATCCTGGAATTGAAGAAGCTCAGAGCGAAGAGAGAGAATGAAGGGAAGAAAATAGAGAAGAGGTTGCTGAAATTGAATATAGTGGGTGGAGGGTTAAAATGGTAAAATAGTGTTATTAAGACATTTTGAAAAAATTAATTATCAAACAACATTTCTTCATTCAAATACAATTCTAGACAGATGCTCTATATTATTCATATGTCTAAACTGTTCAAATCTTAACATTCAGTTTTATCAAACACAACCTAAGAGAGCATGGAATCAGATGTAGAAAATATGAAAAATCAAAAACTGAAAGTATATTAGGTTGCCCCACATCAATCAGCACTCAATCATGAAGGAACTTTTGTTACTGTCAACATAATATGAGGCTACCATCTATAAGCAGGAAAATAAACATGCTAGCAGTAACAGGAAATTTCAATTAAATATTCTCACCATTTTCCAAGCATAAGTGATCTGCCTCTTCAGGGGCTTCATATAAAAGAATCCTATCCAAAACCTCTATTTTCCAAGGCAGGCAAGGCTGCAGTTTAATTTCTTTGCTTTCAATGAGATCCCCAGCTTGAGAAGCAACAGTAGTACCAATAATGTTCTGCCGATGTGCAATGGCTTCAAAAGGAAAGAAATTAGAAGAAAGTGAAACAGAGGGAAGAACTACAGACAGACCACCTTCTGACACCAAATAAAAGCATCCCTGGAAAGTGCAACCTACAACTTCTCCAACATAAGCTTCCCAACCTTGGCAATTCAGGTATCTGTCATCATTAATAGCTGAATCTACATGCAAATTGGAATGAACAATTTGAGAAGTCCTTTCTTTATTTTTTTGTTTAATGAATCGAGTTATTCCAAAGGTAGAAAAGTAAAACAAATTGTCTTCTTCAAATCTCTGTGTGGGCAGAAAAATTTTCCTTATAGCATGAAATGATAATTCAGAAGAAGGAAATTTATCTTCCATTATATGGGATCCAGCAGAGAAACCGCTAACAAATGACTTGTACCCAACTTTTCTTTCCCAACAATCCTGTACCTTACGAAGCTCATCACTTCCCATGTCATCCATGAAAAAATGTGTATCCTTAATTGATAGCATATTTTGAGAAATATCGGAAAATTTCCTCTGGCAGCCAATTTCAGCTCCACCAACCTCCCAACCAACCACTGATCCCAGACAGATATGCTGAAAATGTCTGAGGGATTTCTCAAACGTATGATTTTTCGCCCGCATATGATCGTCAACACAAATCACATAAACTACACCATGTGTATCAGTTACAGCTAAGAGTGAGGTATTTGAAGCAACAAGCAGTCTTGCAAACATTCTTTTACCAGAAAAATCACAATAGGATGATGTACTAACTCTTTTACCTTCAATATCAGCAGTTGTGGGAGCCTCATCACCTTTTCCAAACTTTTCACGCTCTAAAGATTTTAATTGAGGATCAAGTGCATGAATTTGTAAAAGATCCAGATGCATTACATATTCACCAGTTGTAGCTACATAAAAATAGATTAAGCCACACGCAGTAAGACAAATGAGAAAATTATCATAAAATTTGAAGTCTGTCCACTCAACCACGGGTCCCCTGTCTAAATTCTCAGCAAGCTTCACTAAACAAACCCACTGTATTCCCCAGCTGATTATTTTAGCAACAAGAAGAACAATTCTACTCTTGTCACTTTCAGATATATCACTGGTGCTGACAGGGATAGGATCAACCAATGTAAAAGCAAACCCAATTAAGTGATGTGAATCACTAGAAAACACTCTAGAGCATTTGTATGAACTGCTCACACTACCAGTCAAAAACTTCGACAGAACATCAGGGGTTTCGACTATGCTGGATGAACTAGAATCTAAATTTGTAGTTGTATTGTTCACAAGATCAAAAACTGAATCATTGCAATTATCTCTTTCAAGTGATATAGTCCGCTAACTGACTGAAAGTTTGAAAATTGAGAATCAGTATCAAAATGTTAAATGAAACAACAGTAGCAGAGGAAGGTAATGACGACCTCTCCGGGAACCTGGTAAATGTATTATTATTTTCAGATTTTAACATTTCAGTTTTGGTTAAAAAAGTACGCAACCATCTCTTTTGAGCAACACTACTTGATATTTCATTCTCCCCAGCTTTTACAGAAAGATTTTCCACATTTTGTGCAGTTCTATTAGTCCTACTTGCCTCAACTACCTCTCCAGAGGTTTCACAATGCAAGCTGGACCTCTCTAGTGCAGTCATATTGTAAGGTAAGGGAGAAGTTGGCCCCCAGTCCACCCATACCCCTTGTCCATGCTCACCTTCCATTGTTGGTCTGGTCATTTCACTGATTTTCCAAGGTTGACAGAAAGCGTGGACCGTCACTCCATGGTTGCCAGACACAAAAAGAAGTTCTCTAAATAAAGCCGTCTCATTCTGATTATACGTGTCCTCACAAATTCCCCAAGCCAGTGAGTTTACATCACAGACAAAAGGATTATTATCAGATCTTGAATAGCTAATCGCAGGAGATAAATCATCATCAGAAACCATCTTTATTGATTCATAGGTACTTGAAAATTTTTCCTTTGGATCTGACCGGCTAGGGGCTACAGAACTTGGATTTTGTATATTTACAAAAGAGCTTTCACTATCCATATTATCTATAGCTTCCCCTGCAGAATGGAAAAAATATCTGTTAAAATTGGGAAGGAAGCACATTCACAAGCTAGGACACTTAGCTGAGAATATTTCACCTTTAACTAGAGGAAGCAGCATCGCTTCACATTGATACGAAAGCAGTAACAGAAGCTCCCGCGTTGGAGAGAGAAAGGCTTCGCGAAACTGTGACAAGTTAAGCTGCACATCAGAGGGCCGCCATTTCTGAAGCTGTAGCACAGCAGAACCCTCACCACCAGAGGAAAAATCCATCCTATGAGTTTATAAAAGATGCAAATGAAACAATAATAATTTAAACAATACCAATTCCAGAACAAAAGTTGATCCAAGTGAAGTTAATATAAGAAAAACGACAAAACTACAAAAATACATAGAAAAGTGAACTAAGACAATACAGCAACCAGCGCAACACAGTACCAAAACGTGTGTGCGTACCTTCTTTACCCTTGATTTGCATCAATTGAAAGCCTTAGGAGCTTACGCAGTTGCTTCAATTTCCCTGACAACAACCAAAATGGTTTCAAAATCAGTTCCCAAAATCGAAAATTATGAGGATTGAAAGCTAACACAAACCAATTGATTGGTCTTGATTGCTCACCCAGATCTATAATATGAAATTGGCAAGGATTCCTGAAGTACAGAGGGGAAAAATAGAAAGGGGAGAAGAGAAATTGGGGAAGAACAGATGGATTTTTTTATGATAAAGAAAAATATCTTTAGATTATCTCTTGAATTTACTCCTGATTTTGCGTGGTGAGATAGAGGTATAGAGCGAGAGAAACAGATGAAATTAGAGGAAGAAGAAAGTCGGCGTACAACTATGAATTACTACAAGAATTATTATTATTATTAGGAAAATGTTAAATCACAACAAAAAATGTTATTTTCACAACAAAAGTATCGCTATAGATCCTATAGTTACGGTTTTCACCGTCATCTTATCATCTACAAATGACACTTTTATTAATGAAATAATAAAAGTTATTATGAATTTAACAATTCACTTATTTATTATTATTATTATTATTATTATTATTATTATTATTATTATTATTATTATAATACTAATTACTCTATTCGTCTCATAGTTATAGATTGATTTCTTTTGGCACATAGTTTAAGAAAATCAGTTTTTAACATAAATTTTTCACATATACCCCTTAATATGGAATTAATGAATAAGTTAATTACTCCTTATTTATCACACTGGAAGTCTCAACTTCATTAATTGACGTGTACTGACCATTAAAGTCCGTAACTATACAATGTTAACCAAAGAAAATACAACAACATTAAATGTGGTGATAAAAATAATGACATTGAATGTTGTTTCTTCAAAAAAAGAGTAATGGTTGGATATTTATTATAAGAGCATAAAAGTAAAACAATGAACCAACTAAATTTTATAAATAGTAAGTAGCCTATATATTGGGACATCTCAAAATGAAAAATCAGCCTATAACTATGGGACAGAGGGAGTACATGGTTAATAAACTTTCTATTAGTAAACTAGTGTACACACTCAAAATCACAGTAATTTGGAGTCTGTTGGGAGAATGCATATTATGATTTGATGTTTTAATGTATATGTTCATGATTATTTGTAAGGTCCTTCAATGAATATATGTACAAGGATTTAGTGATAGATCAAAGTTGTTAGGTGATCTAATCTTTCAACATGTACCATTCTGATAAAGAATGTATAGATATAAAGATCAAAACTGTTAGGTTGATCTTAAGATGTAATAGATTAGTCTTGAAGAAATTGTAGTGCATCAATTTGATCAACATTGCAGGAGTCAAGACAGAAAATGTAGAGCCTGAAGATCGTAGTGTGTCTGCCTTGAAGGGGACTCTTCAGAAATTGTAGAGTGGTCTCAACGTTTGCCGAGCCAACTCCACGATCGCAGTATGCTGAAGGAAACATGAAGTTTACAAGTCAACGATCGTAGTGTGCTCTCGAAAACGTAGAGTCAACAACACGAGCAAGTGAAGATCGTAGTGTCTGAGGTTTAAGGAAATCGTAGTGCTCTCGATCGATAGCATCGTAGTGTGCAAAGATGTCAAAGACGCTACGATCTAAATTGTAGAACACCACGATCCAAATCGTAGAGCATCATCATCGCCTCATGTTAGAAAACGCCGAGCCTCACGATCCGTGTTTTTCAACAAGTGAGGAATGGATCCCGGATCTTTGCGGTGCTCATCGGGCCCCCGAATATATATGAAATATCCTTAGTATGCAACAAAGAAGCGTATTGAAGAAGCTAAGGATATTACCATGGGTAAGAGGGACAAAACACCTTTTCAGGAGGTAGGTGAGAAAGCGACTGCGATGTCGATGGGCGAAATGCGAATTCTGTAAGATGTGCGAAATGTCTCCATCACGATCTGAAAAGTTCAGACGCATTTAATGCCACAACGGATGGATCCAACGGATAGTTTTCATTATCACATATATACAGATCAGACAGATGAGAGAGAGAAAAGCAAGCATTAAACAAACAACGTGAATATCTCTCTCAAGCTCAACTCTACGATCTGAGATATTGCAAAGCTTGCTCAGCTACTCAGTTCTTTAGAACAAGTGCTTACACAAATGAATCGAGTAGCAACCATCAAGAACACAACATTATCAACCAATCAAGAAGAGTACCAAGTCTGCTTTGGACTTGAAGAGTTAAGAGTGAATCGTAAGAAAGCCAAGTCTGCTTTGGACTTGAAGAGTTCAAGAGTGAACTAAGAAGTTCCTGAGGCTCATTTGATGCAGAAGGAATCAGTGTGATTCGTGTTGTAATGACATCCTTAGTGGATATCCTACTCGTTGAGTAGAAGAGTGGACTAGGAGCTTTAAGTGCTCTCGAACCACTTAAAACGCGACTATGTCATTTACGTTCACATCATAACTTCTATAATCATTATAAGCGCCATAACGCCTTACCCCTCATTATTGCGAGTGCTTAGTAAAGAAGATTAAAACTAATATTAATTCCGCTAAGTTTTAATCACTATCAAAGAACTAGTTTAAAAGAAAAGATTTTAAATATCTATTCAACCCCCCTTCTAGATAACTATTGTGCCAACTAGAACTAACAATTGGTATCGAGAAGCGGTTTCTATTTTACGACTTACAAGCTTTAGTAGATCCAATGGCACTTTCGTATTTCAAGCGAATCCAGACCGGGGAGGCAAAGAAGCCACCAATGTGCAACAAGGATAAATTTGGTAATCTGGAAAGTCGATGCAAGCATACATGTACTCGATAGATGAAGATCTATTTGAGATAGTTCAAAATGGGCCCTACATTCCAACCAAGCTTGCACCAACCAATCGATCCAAACCAGTATCTGATTAAAGTTAATGAAGAGTGGATGACAACGAGAAGAGAGTCATCGACTTGATAAGAAAATTAAGAACATCCTTTTCCAATCCTTAGAGGATGATCTATTTGAAAATGTTAAAACAAAGAAAGTAGCTAAGGAAGTTTGGGAAGCAATCTGATCACGCATCGTAAGGAATCAAGAAGAAGTCGAGAGAACAAACAGCCTCTCTCGACCTTGAGTATGAAATGTTCGCTCATATGCAAGGAGAAAACGTGATCGCAACCTATGAAAGATTCAACGTTACGCTTTCAACTCTTTACGAAATATGGGAAGATCTATCCTAACAAGGATCTAACCATAAAGTTCATGAGAGCCCTACCGAAAGCGTGTGGGATGTAAAGACCAAAGCAATAAGAGAATCAAAGAATCTTAATGAGATGACGATTCAACAATCAGATGGAAATCTCTTGACTCCATGAACCGGAGTGACCCAACGCTGCGTCGAAACCTTATCGGAAGGAAGAAGAAAGGATAAGGGTGTTGCTCTCAAGGTAAATGAAGGTGTATCAAAAGTCATCACTAAGATTGACTCTGATGATGATGAAGACGATGATGATGACTTTCTTTATCTTTGGTAAAGAGACTAAGAAGTTTAAATGCGACAAAAGCGAGCCCAAGAGCCAAAGAAAGTCAAGAATTACGCCAACCAGAACAAATGAATGATTTATGCTACAACCTGCAAGAAACTCCGGTCATTTCATTGCCAACCGCAACAATCCTATCAAAGAAGAACTAAAGAAGAAATCTCATGCAAAGAAAATCTGAAAAGGAACCAAGAGGCCTCAAAAAGAGACAAAGGCACTGTTCTTTGAAGGATCGTGGAGTGATTCGAGATAATGACTCAAATGCGACTCGGAGATGAGGAAGAACCCCATATGGCCAATCTGTGCTTAATGGCCAAACATGCAAAGGACAAACAAAGCCTAAACATACATGATGTAAGTCTCGATGAGGTATTTGATTTTAATTCTCCTGATGTAGATATAAGTGACTTAAGAACTGCTTTGCATTGCATAACCACTAATCTACATCAATACATGAAGTGGTTCAGAGTCTTGTCTAAAGATCATTCACTTCTTCAAGAGGAAAAGAAGAGAGTTCAAGAAGAGCTTGAAATAGCCCTTCTAAGTACCAATCTTCTGTCCAAGCTTGAGGCTGAGAATGAAACTTTAAAACAGACAAACACACTCAATGCACAAAGAGAGTCTAAGCTAACCTCTAAAATTGAGGATCTAGAGAAGACTATCTCTGCATGGAACAAATCCTCATCATCCATGGACTGCCTGCCATCAGAATCTTTCTTGCCTTTGCGGCTCACATGAAGTTCAAAGTCTTCCAGATGGATGTCAAGAGTGCATTTCTAAATGGAGAACTCCAAGAAGAAGTATATGAAGAGCAACCTCGAGGTTTCATCAATCCATCTCTTTCCAATTATGTCTATAGATTAGATAAAGCCTTATATGGTCTTAAACAAGCACCTAGAGCATGGTATGAAACACTGACTAACTTCTTAATCAAAAATGGGTTCACTAGAGGTAGAGTAGATACCACACTGTTTCTTAAAAAGCATAAAGACAAAGTCTTACTAGTTCAAATCTATGTTGATGACATTATCTTTGGTTCTACTGACTAAAAGTTATGCAAGAGATTCTCTAAGCTAATGCAGAGTAAGTTTGAAATGAGCATGATGGGTGAGCTGAACTTCTTCCTAGGACTGCAAGTAAAGCAGACTGAAGAAGGGATTTTCATAAACCAAGTCAAGTACATCAAATACCTACTAAAGAAGTATGACATGGAATCAGCCTCTCCCATGAAAACACCAATTGCTCCTGCAACCAAGCTTGACAAGGATGAGAAAGGTAAAAGTATTGATATCACTCAATACAGAGGTATGATAGGGTCTCTTTTATACTTAATTGCCAGTAGACTAGATATAATGTTTGCAACATGCATATGTGCTAGATTTCATGTGACGCCCCCAAAATAGGTATACAACACCCATTCTGAGTCGCCAAATACATGGTACATAAAACAAACTACAACTTCAATAATACAATTGTCGTGCAACATACGACAACACATACTGTGAGTTTAAATACAAATATTGTCTTCTTCTGATAATATCCACACTCAAATAAGTCCTCATTACAATTATTCAAACACTATTTTACAGAAATAGTGAGGACTGCTAAAACATCTTTCTAGAACCATCACTCCATACCCCGACTAGATCCTGCTATGTTCTCACTTCCTAAGAAGAAAAATGGAACAAAAAGGAAATGGGTGAGCTCAACTAGCCCACTAAAGAATATTATGACTAAGATAATATACAACAAATTATCATTAGTCTTCAACAGGGAAAAATCTGATAAAATATAATAGACAACAAGTTTTAGATCAACAACTGTAGCGGAAACAACAATCCATTAGAAGAGTCAAGTAGAGAATGAGTTCTACTATATTCTAAGACTTAAAAGTCCATCATCAATATTTTATCCTCAGAATAACAATCAATATACATCTTTAATCAAATATTCATCTTTACACTACAGCCAAAGATATTCATTTGTATCACCAGGTTGGTCATGTTTCATCTCAACACTGCTCATCTTTGCAGACCGGGCGAAAGATATTCATCGATTAATCATTCATCTTTGCACTACAGGCCAAAGATATTCAGTAATATCATCATTTAGGACTGAGGATGATGAAAAATATTTTAAAGAAAACGAATCTAGTGAGACAGAAGGACAAATATTAAGGATTCGTATAACAGTTTATCCAAGATCAATAATTCTCCATAATAACTAATTTTGAAGCAGAATTCAAAAATAAAGACCAAAACATGGATACAATCAAAGATAGTAACCATAATAGACATCTTGGACAAAAAGAAGAAAATTTCATTTTTCGGTGAATAATGTCGTATTCGTGAATAGTCAGATATCGTGAATAAAGTGTCGTATACGTGAATAAGTAACTCCACACACAAAAGTTTCAAATTTGATAAAAAGTTCAAACCAATATTTTGGCATAATGATATCGAAAGAAATAATATCATTTATGAAGAAAATAACATCTCTTACCTCAAAATAACCGTACTTTTGATTGAATTTCGGATATAGTGTTGACAGAAACTTGTAATGAAAAATAGAAACTCACAAAGTATCTAAATACTCACAAAATACGCTCGAAAATATAGAGAGAGAAAGAGAGAAAGCTTATGTTTCTGGTGTGATTTTCAATTCTAACTTAGCCCTCTATTTATAGGAAAGTGTTAGCACGCCGAAGTAGACTTGACCTGCAACCTGATGGCTTTACCTGCTACTATTGCCACCCACCACATTTGAAATAAAATTCAGCACATTTCTTCACCAACCACAAGTGGGGCCCACTCAATTCTAGAATTTTCCACCAAAATCATTTATAATCCTAATTTACGAATCACCACCTCTTAAAATTCATAACAAATCATACGTTCATTTTTAACGGTTCAAAATTTGTGGACATATACTCAACTTATATATGTATAACATATCCAAAAATCACAACGATCCAACGGTCAGATTAAAAATTATAACTCACGCAATATATCTCAAAAACACTGGTTTAATTTTTAATACCTCCATTCCGACAAAAATACCGATAAAACACCTCAACATTAACTCCTTCATTTTTAACCACAAGGAATAGCTTTATGGCTTGATATGATAGTGACTGATTTTAGTGCTTTAGTTGTTTGAATCCGTATGACAGGTTGGTTAGGAATATGAAAACTAACAACTTTACGAAAATAATCAATTTTGGCATGATGAGTGGTTAACCAATCAATTCCTAAAATCACATCAAAAAAAAGTATCTTTAAAGATATAAGATCAACAGGTAATGTGATAGTGCCAACTTGGATCATGCAAGATTTATAAACTGTAGATGTAACGAAGGTTTCACCCAACGGAGTTTCAACAGTCAAAGTCTAATTTCTCCGGAGTCAAGTTTAAACGTTGAGCACAAGCAGGAGAGACAAAAGAATGGGTAGAACCGATATCTAGTAAGGTATAAACTTCGCAAGAGTTCAAGATTAGCTTACCCGTGATCACCTCGTTCGGGTTCCTCACGTTTTGGCCAGTCACGACAAACGCTCTTCCAGGAACCGCTGATTTCGACTTATCCGGGACAGCCCTTGGAGTCACCATCCCTGTTAAACTTGGTTTTGCTACAGAATAATCCCGAGCTATGTGGTCTTCCTTTCCACAGTTGTAACATACCTTGGATTGTTGTGGACAGTTTGGGCTGATATGTCCTTCTTTCCCACATTTGTAACATCTAACTGGCGGTCGTTCTCCTCCCCTAGAATTTGTTGTTGGTGTTGGTGTTGCTGCTGATGTCTTCCCGTCATTGTTGAATCTCCTCTTTCTGAAATTTCCACTTGACTCACCTCTCCTATTATCATGGCCACGATGACCACCTGAGTGGTTACCGCCTTTTTTCGTATTTTTTCCTCCTCGTTGGTTATCATCGCTCTGATGACTGCTATCACCGGTATGACCCTGGTTGTGGTCCCTCGGTTGAACATACTCACTATCTCGCTCTAATAATTGAGTCCTATTGACAACATCTAAATACAGAGAAAATTTATGAGAGATAAGTTATTGACGAATCTCGGGTTTTAGACCTCTCAGAAACATCCTTGTCATTCGGTCCTCATTCTCTACCAAATGAGGTGCAAACACGGATAACTTCAATGAACTTCGCCTCGTCTTCTGGGACACCGTCATATTTGTTTTGTTCCATCGATAAACTCTACCTCCTTCATATGACGAATACTTTCAGGAAAGTACTTGTCATTGAATAGTTTCTGAAACGTTTCTCAAGACATGTTGAGTGCGGCGGTCGAGTACGCTTCACAGACTCCCACCAGTAGTCTGCCTCACCGCAGAATATAAAGGTGGCAAATGGAACCTTCATTCCCCGTGCATCCCAAGACATCGAATATCTTGGTAATTTGCTTGACCCACATTTTCGCCTTGATGGGATCACGGCTTTCCAATAAATTCGATGGTCCCAACTCCTTGAATCGCTTGTTTTGTGACGATGACCATGAAATGCTATCACTTCCACCCGTATTTTGTACACGAGTCTCCTCGTCGATTTTGCGTGAAACGCAAAAAAGCTCCTAAACATTCCATCATTCATCGTTTGCTTTCGGTAGTGTTGTTTACGGGAGGAATATTGCCTTCCCCTGTTGCACGTTCTCTGGTTTTGTAACTAAAGGTTGTTCCACGCCTCATACACTCCATTGTTAACGTTCTCGGCAGACCATTCTTAAATCTCGCCATAAAAACAAGGGTTAATTAAACAAATTAACATATCACATAATATCCCTATATTATGACTGACCAACAAATAAGCTTAGATAGGACACTCTAGCGAAGGATTTACTTATCTCTCCCCTCCTAGTTCTATTCCCCGATCTCCGCCAGAGACCATATCCCTAAGCTCTGATACCAAATGTGACACCCCCAAAATAGGTATACAACACCCATTCTGAGTCGCCAAATACATGGTACAGAAAGCAAATTACAACTTCAATAATACAATTGTCGTGCAACATACAACAACACATACTGTGAGTTTAAATACAAATATTGTCTTCTAGACAATATCCACACTCAAATAAGTCCTCATTACAATTATTCAAACACTATTTTACAGAAATAGTAAGGACTGCTAAAACATCTTTCTAGAACCATCACTCCATACCCCGACTAGATCCTGCTATGTTCTCACCTCATGAGAAGAAAAATGGAACAAAAAGGAAAAGGGTGAGCTCAACTAGCCCAGTAAAGAATATTATGACTAAGATAATATACAACAAATTATCATTAGTCTTTAACAGGAAAAATCGATAAAATATAATGAATAACAAGTTTTAGATCAACAATGCGCAATGAAACAACAATCCATTAGAAGAGTCAGTAGAGAATGAGTTCTACTATCTTCTAAGACTTAAAAGTCCATCATCAATATTTTATCCTATGAATAACAATCAATATACATCTTTAATCAAATATTCATCTTTGCACTACAAAGCCAAAGATATTCATTTATATCACCAATTGGTCATGTTCATCTCAACACCTATTCATCTTTTGCACTACGGGCCAAAGATATTCATCGATTAATCATTCATCTTTACTGCTACGGCCAAAGATATTCAGTAATATCATCATTTAGGACTGAGGATGATGAAAAATATTTTAAAGAAAACGAATCCAGTGAGACAGAAGGACAAATATTAAGGATTCGTATAACAGTTTATCCAAGATCAATAATACTCCATAATAACTAATTTTGAAGCAGAATTCAAAAATAAAGACCAAAACATGGATACAATCAAAGATAGTAACCATAATAGACATCTTGGACAAAAAGAAGAAAATTTCATTTTTCCGTGAATAGTGCCGTATTCGTGAATAGTGCCGTTTACGTGAATAGTAACCCCGACACAAAAAGTTCCAAATTTGATAAAAAGTTCAAACCAATATTTTGGCATAATGATATCAAAAAAAATAATATCATTTATGAAGAAAATAACATCCCTTACCTCAAAATAACCGCATTTACATTCAATTTGGGATATAGTCTTGTGAAACTTGTCTTGAAAAAAAATAGAAACTCACAAAGTATCTAAATACTTACAAAAATACGCTCAATAATATAGAGAGAGAAAGAGAGAAAGCTTATGTTTCTGGTGTGATTTTCAATTCTAACTTAGCCCTCTATTTATAGGAAAGTGTTAGCACGCTGAAGCGGACTTGACCTGCAACCTGATGGCTTTACCTGCTACTATTTCCATCCACCACATTTGAAATAAAATTCAGCATATTTCTTCACCAACCACAAGTGAGGCCCACTCAATTTTAGAATTTTCCACCAAAATCATTTATAATCCTAATTTCCGAATCAGTCACCTCTTAAAATTCATAACAAATCATACGTTCATTTTTAACGGTTCAAAATTTGTGGACATATACTCAACTTATATATGTATAACATATCCAAAAATCACAACGATCCAACGGTCGAATTAAAAATTATAACTCACGCAATATATCTCAAAAACACTGGTTTAATTTTTAATACCTCCATTCCGACAAAAATACTGATAAAACACCTCAACATTAACTCCTTCATTTTTAACCACAATAAATATATCCAACATTTATATCCACATAAAATAAATATTTCCTTATCATATGAATCAATAATTAATTATTCACAAATAATATTACAGAATCACATTTATGACAACCAGGCCGTTCCCATGAAAGAGGGGGCTTTCCAATAAGAATTTCTCCTTACTGGCGCAATTAGGTGATCAAACCTCTCCTTGACAGAACTTTCTAGATATTGCCAATAATGCTATCTAATAATATTATTCAAATAATATGAATTATTGATCTGATAATGGGAAATATTAAGTGCGTGACAATTATTGAAACAACAATAATATAAAATATCAACGCAACAATTATTGAATCAATAAAATAAAATATTGAACAAGAATTTCATAACAATTATTGAGTAGTGCCTTCTTACGTAAGGATCAATAATTCATCAATACTGCGTGCATCCACGCCAGATTCATCGTATTTTAACCACCGGGTATTCCAACGTGTTAACGATAACAACTACACCGCTTTTTATAAAAACTCAAACTTGTCGTTTTCTTCATCCGAAGCAGCTTATTACATTATGGGGCCCACAAATGATCTACTACGTTGCATTTAATATTCCCAAACAACAAGAATATTCCACGATCAAACGAATATTCCTCGACAACAATGATTATTTAATAACCACTTGCTTATTTTGCAAAATTTGCACATTTCACCCACAACCAGAGAATTAAATCAAATTAATACCTTATTATTCACAATAATAATTAGAGGAAATTCGATTTTATTTATAATAAGTTGGGGTCTTACAACCTCCCCTCCTTATGAAATTTCGTCCTCGAAATTAACATACGTACCTGTTGTTTCAAAAAGGTGAGGATTCCCGAGCTGCCTTAAAAGAATCTTTTATCAAAAACTCATCACAAGGATTCGGACAGACTCGACGATCGTAGGACAGACTCGACTATCGTAGGACAGACTCAACGAATGCTGATTAGACTCAACGACTGCCAGACAGACTCGACGATCGTAGGACAGACTCAATGAATAGAAGATAACCTCTACGATCGTAGTCATCCCAAAGTCACCTCAGCTCTGAAGACACAAAGGACAAATCAGTACATTCCCACTCAGTCAAAATCGTAGAGCCAAGCAAAAGGCGACACCTGTCCCACTAAGTCAAAAAGAGAGAGGGAAGTTACAAGTACAAATTGAAACCGTGTTTTTGAAATCTGAAGTTCTAAAGATTATCTCTCCCATTCTCTCTTTCTCTCAAAGCAAAACCCTAAATCAGTAGAAAGCTCAACCAGATCTCACTTCTCAACTACTGTAATCAATGGTCGCTTGAATGTAATTTCAGGCTACAAACTCTGCTTCGACGAGTTCAAGAATGCTCCACCAAAATTTCACAAGACGCTGGCCTTACTTAAGAAGGCGGGTCTCGAAGAGGTGTTGAGCACCGATATACTCATCTATCCCAAGCTAGTGAAGGAGTTCTATAAGAATGGTGTATTCGAACACAACACCATCACTACTCGAGTAAAGGGAGTAGAAATGAGACTAAGGGAAGAGGACTTCAATCTGGCCCTAGGTTTCAAGAATGAAGGGCACCCATTTCTAGACAGCATAAGCTTCCAAGAGGGATTGAAGAAAATGCACCACAAGAAGAATCCCTCTGTGAAAGGATACAAAAAGAAGGAGTTCCTTCAAAGGTACGAATTTTTGGCTGACATCATTGGGAAATGCATCTGCTGCAAGAGCTCAGGTCATGACTCGGTAAATGAGACTCAACTTAAGCTCATGACGGCCATGATTTATGGTACTCAACTCAACTATGGGGCAGTATTGCTCGAGTGGATCGGCAAGTGGATCGTCAACTCGAAGAAATCAAAGAGCACTCCGAAGATGCTGTATGGGAGATTCATAAGCATCATTCTGCAATCTGCACTGGGTGACAAAATTGGGGATAATGAAGGAGAAGGCATCAACCTAAATCGAAGAATGACCTAGAAGTTGTTTGAGAACTGGAAGAGAAAACCTGCTGAGTATGTTCGAATGATGACAGAGTCCAGTGGGAGAACTGGGGAACTAAAGGAGGAAGACTTTCCAGGAGACATGTCTGTTGTCAGGGAAGTTGAAGAAGAAGGAGAAGCAGACAAGGGAGAACCCTCTGCTCTTGCCAGAAAAAGCAAGGGCAAGAGAAAGCTAAGGGCAAGACAAATCGAAGAGCCTCAAGGATCTACAACTGACATTCCTATAAAGTCCTCTGATATAGAGACTCTAAGGAGGCTAAGAAGAAGCAACAATAAGAAGAAGCTGAAGAGGATTAAGCCACCATATCACAGATCCTAAAGAAGAACAAAACTGGTCATAAGTCCAAAAGACCAACAGTTTTTTCAATCGTAGAGTCTCTGCTGTTCTCTGAAATCAGGCCAAGTGTGGCAGAAATGGAAGAAGCTGCTTCAAGAAGAGTGGCTGTTCAACATGACAAAGATAAGACTCAAGAGAGCCCAGAAGTTGTGGCTAAACCCAGCAAATCAAAAAGAAAGCTGGTCAAGAAGTATATTCTTGAGAATGAAAAGGTGCTGAAAAAGGAAGCCAAGAGTGTGGCTGCAAAAGAGGAACAAACCCAAGAAAATAAAGAGGACAGTGCTCCAGCTGAGGGGGAGATCCCTGAAATTCTCATGATTGAGTACACACCGGCTAAGGGGGAGAAGTTTACAGCTCAAGAAGATGTTCAAGCTGAGGGGGAGTTTCTGATCTCTCATGAAGATGTTCCAGCTGAGGGGGACTTTCTGAATCTACAAGAGGATGACCATGCTGAGGGGGAGCCTCATGATATCCAAATGGCAGAAGAAGAGGTTCCTGCCCAAGATAAAGTTGAATAAATGCCAAACTTTCTAGAGACCATTGAGATAATGGAATTTTCAGAAGAGACCAAAGAATAGGAAGAAAATGATGATGATGAGCTTGAAATCACTGGTGTAGGGAAAGATGGATTTAGGAGCTATCTGTACACTCAACTGTTTTCCTACCTACCCATGATGGCATACCATCAAGCTCAAATCTCGAACTCATGGGATCACACGTGTTACGGAGCTTGAGAATATCCAAAGAATCTCAGTTCTAGCTAATGGATTTCCAGGGAAAGTCATCTTTGCCAAGAAGCTGCTTACCAACCATTCCTCATCCAAGGATAAACTTGAGGTATTGACTATTCCTGATCTCTTCAAAGTTAATCACTTGCCATCATCTTCATTCAGTCAATTCTATGAATTTCCTCGATGGATGGAAGTGATTCTTCACCCACTCAATCAGTTTCCAGTTACAGAATCTCAAAATTCTGTAACTGAAGAACCAAAAGAAGTCAACCTTACCCTGCTTCCACAGATCACCAACTCTACGATTCAAGACTCCAGCCACATCGTAGAATCCAAGATTGAAAACGTAGAGTCAGCTATCTCAGACATCCAAACCCAAGCCCCTCCAGCTGATATACCATCATCCTCATCACATGACTACTTCAGTCTTGATCTTGCTCTTTACAATTTGCAAGATCAATCTCAACCGAGAACCCCTCCAATGAACAATCCTCAAGCAAATGATACTCTCCCAAGCCTGCCTACCAAGGATGACTTGAAAGACACCTCTGAGAAAATGGTCAAGTTTGTAGAAGCAAGTTTGGAAACTCACTCGATCTCATCAATATCCCAATTTGAATCAAATGATCACAATACAAATTATTTCCACAATACTATGAATACTTGAGCTTACAAAGAGGCTAAGAGAAATTATCAAAGAGATTCTCAAGAATATGCCTGACGAGATGAGATCCACTTCCGGAGAGTCACCCCAAAGAAAGAGAGGTCAGACTCGAAATGCGTAAACACCAAGACCTTCAACATAAAATTATCTTTGACAACATCCTCAACTTGAAAGCTTCGCATCTACGACTTCCAAAATCTTATGCAAATCAGGGACAAACATAATGATATGATTCTTTCAGTTCTCAAAAACAAAGAAGCAAGATCTCAAAAAAGCAGATCAAGGAAAATAGAGAGGACATTGCTGGATACAAAAGCCAATCAACGAGCTTGTCGAAGGTGTTAATCGATCGTCTCACGATATTCAACCCTTGATCTTGACATAAAGGGGAGAATAAAGGAAAGGAGTTCGTGGAGGACAAGGCAGAGAGGCGGAGGAGGTCATAGAACTCAAGAAAGGGGAAGAGGACAATATCAAGCTCAAGCATCACGAAGCCCTCCTGCAAGATAATTCCACAGTCAGACTCAACGATCTGATCAACAGAGAATTGTAATGGCTATACCATTAAGCCATCAGGAGTCAACTCCCAGCTCACAAGATGTGTCTACTGTACGCATAAGAATGCCAACTGGAGATCCTGTATTCATGCACAGACATGAGGAGAATCCAATACTAAGTCTAAGCGAGCTGGAAGAGTTAGCCAGAAACGAGGAAGCTCAAAGAAAAAGAAGGGCTGAGGAGTACGCCAACCCACCTCCACTAAAGAGGTCAAGGAAACAAAGATAAATTAAAACTTAAATTTTCTATTGATGTAATGCTGAATTGTAATATCTTCTGATCATCAATAAATTCATGCTTATTCTCTAGAAATTTCAGCTGCTCACTGAAATACTAAGTCATGTTTAAATTTCCTACAAATGCATCTAGTTACTAATAATCATGGCAACAAATCTCCTTGGTTATGTCAACATCAAATAGGGGGAGATTGTTGGGAGAATGCATATTATGATTTGATGTTTTAATGTATATGTTCATGATTATTTGTAAGGTCCTTCAATGAATATATGTACAAGGACTTAGTGATAGATCAAAGTTGTTAGGTTGATCTAATCTTTCAACATGTACCATTCTGATAAAGAATGTATAGATATAAAGATCAAAACTGTTAGGTTGATCTTAAGATGTAATAGATTAGTCTTGAAGAAATTATAGTGCATCAATCTGATCAACATTGCAGGAGTCAAGGTAGAAAACGTAGAGCCTGAAGATCGTAGTGTGCCTGCCTTGAAGGGGACTCTTCGAAAATCGTAGAGTGGTCCCAACGTTTGTTGAGCCAACTCCACGATCACAGTATGCTGAAGGAAACATGAAGTTTACAAGTCAACGATCGTAGTGTGCTCTCGGGAACGTAGAGTCAACAACACGAGCAAGTGAAGATCGTAGTGTGCAAGGGTTTAAGGGAAATCGTAGTGCTCCCGACTGATAGCAGCGTAGTGTGCAAAGATGTCAAAGACGCTACGATCTAAATCGTAGAACACCACGATCCAAATCGTAGAGCATCATCATCTGCCTCGTGTCGAAAAACGTCGAGCCTCATGATCGTGTTTTCAACAAGTGAGGAATGGATCCCGATCTTTGCGGTGCTCATCGGTCCCGAATATATGAAATATCCTTAGTATGCAACAAAGAAGCGTATTGAAGAAGCTAAGGATAGTACCATGGGTAAGAGGGACAAAACACCTTTTCGAGGAGGTAGGTGAGAAAGCGACTGCGCAGTGTCGATGGGGCGAATGCGAAATTCGAAGATGTGCGTAAATGTCTCCATCACAAAGATGAAAGTTCGAGACGCATTTAATGCCACAACGGATGGATCCAACGGATAGTTTTCAACATCACATATATACTGAGATCGAGACGGATGAGAGAGAAAAAGCAAGCATTAAACAAACAACGCGTGAACATCTCTCTCAAGCTCAACTCTACGATCTGAGATATTGCAAAGCTTGCTCAGCTACTCAGTTCTTTAGAACAAGTGCTTACACATCGACTGAGTAACAACCATCAAGAACACAACATTATCAACCAACTGAAGAAGAGTACCAAGTCTGCTGGACTTGAAGAGTTCAAATAGTGAATCAAAGAAAGCCAAGTCTCTTTGGACTTGAAGAGTTCAAGAGTGAACTAAGAAGTTCTTAGGCTACCGGGGTCTAGAAGGAATCAGTGATTGGAGTTGTAATGAGACATCTTTAGTGGATATCCTACTCGTTGAGTAGAAGAGTGGACTAAGAGCTTTAAGTGCTCTAAACCACTTAAAACGACTGTGTCATTTACATTCACATCATAATTGCTATAACTATTATGACTGCCATAACTGCCTCACCCTCATTACTCCAGTGCTTGGTAAAGAAGATTAAAACTAATATTAATTCCGCTAAGTTTTAATCACTATCAAAGAACTAGTTTAAAATGAAAAGATTTTTAAATATCTATTCAACCCCCCCTTCTAGATAACTATTGTGCCAACTAGGAACTAACAGAGTCTACAAAGTGACATCTACCAAACTGCAAAAAGGAGGACAAACTAATAGTTGAAGTTTATAAAATGATTTATTTTCCCCTGTTTCTCCATCTTTTCAAATTCAAAATTGATCAAATTGATTTCATTGTGTAACTCTCAAAAACAATTTTTCAAATTGGTATGACACATTTTCTAACTCATCCCGATTTGAAAAACATTGACGTTTGAGTGCACAACACGAAAAATCAACATCGCGACACGAATAACGAACCACGTGAGCCCCACCCTAGGGTTGTCGCAAGTGGACCTGCGATAAGTCTAGGGTGGTTATAAATAGGTGTTTTGGCTCATTTGCTTAAAGAAGAAGGTATTTTAGAGATAGAAAATGTGTTATCTAGGGAGAAAAATAGAAATAATAAGAGAAAAATATCTCAAAATTAGATTTAAATCTAGTCTAATCAAATCTCCCACCAATCTATTGTCAAGCCACCCGTACAAAACTTAAAGAGGAAAAACTCCTACTCCTAAGGCCCATTTCTAGTCTCTAGGCTCGTTTTCACTTATGTTTACAATTCTGTTAATTGGGTATAGACACTCAAAATTTCATTTTTTTGTTACTAACTATATAGGAGAGCAAAAACGTCTTTTTCACACTCCAAAGATAACCCTGGAGGACCACAATATCAAATCTAACCACGGAGACATCTCTGTGGAATATCAACAGTAGTCAAACCCCGGAAATAACCTTGAGAAAAGACAGCTGCAACACATGTTGGGTGTAATCTAAATTAAGCACGACACACAAGTATACGTGATCAACAAGTAATATAATGATAAGTCGAGTATCGTTCCCACAGAGACATAAATTAATTTTAATCTAACAATTTTCGGCCTTGTATTATTTCAATTTTATTAAACTAATCAATTAAATAGTGAAAATAATGAAAAACTAATAAACAAAAATCAAAACAAATCAAGTCAACTACTTACTGCAAATTTACTTAAATAATGGAGAATTAAGCCTACAATTTCACTTTATGCTTCACTCAGATTATCACACTTCTTTTCAATCCAATTAACTATTCCAGTTCATTAATCAAGAACACAAAAATAGAATTAGCCATCTCTCGATGCACTAAACCTATATTAACTTAAATCTACAGATGATAGAATTAAGTTAAAACCCTAATTAATTAATTCACTATATCTCTATGTGAATTACAATTAAAGAATGTTTAAATCCCAAGTTCTCATATGATTACATGCGATGCATAGGTATATCTCTATCCCTAACATAAATCATGAATTTCATCAAATCGTAGAAATCACAAACACATGCTATTATGACTAAGTCTAAACTCATATTCATCTCTCAAATCCATACAAGTCTATATAGAATTGGTGATCAAGTAATTCATAAATTACGCACAAATCATAATAGATGAAATGAAAAATAGCTTTATAAGATTGAAATCAAAGTATGATAATCATCATTACACATAAAGATCCATTGTAAGCTTAATAAGATGAATTAATTCATAACTAATGAATTAAATACTGAATAGAATAAAGAAAACAAAATCCCAATTACAGAAACTGAAATTAAAGAATAAAAATAGTATAGAACCACCATTCTCTTCACTCAATTCTGCAATCTTCGTGTTCCTTGCTCCTTTGCTCTGTTCCTCCAAATTCTTCACAAATTAGGGCTTCAAAGTTGCTCTTGATTGATTGATTGATGAATGTGTGAATTCCTTCCTAGAAGTCTCTATAATTGCAGCTATAAACGTCCTCTATCCAGTCCCAATTGAATCCAAAGTCCATCAGTCCACGTCATAGCAGTAGTAGAATTGCAACAGAACTCAGCCTTCTAATCCGTGTACCCCTGCCCTGACGGGCTAATTTGGCTTGGGAACCCCCGCCCTGGCTGTGACGCCCCCAAAATAGGTATACAACTGTAAGACCCCAACTTTTTGAATAAAGATTAAATTTTCTCGAAATATATTTTTGAATATTATGGTGTGAATTTGATATAATGTTATAGTTGTGGGTAATATTTACAAATTTTGCAAAGTGCGCAAGTTGTTATATAATATTCGATTGGTCGAGGAATATTCGTTTTAACGAGGAATATTCAATACAACAAGACAATCATTGGTGGACCCCACAACGAAATTATTATCGGGATTGATTGAAAACGACAAAAAATACTTTATGAAAATAACGACGGAAGTTTTACCGTTAACTGTTGAACTACCCAGTAGTAAAAGTATAATAATACGCGTGGTTACATAGTAGCACACGGTATTGATTATTGATACTTACGTGAGAAGTCACTCGCTTATACTCAATTATTGCTACAAAGATAATTCTTTGCATCATATCTCTCGTATTATTGATTCGATTATTGTCATAATATCATCTGCATAATATGTTATTTTATTAAATCAATAATTTAGATGACAAAGTTATTCATATTATTAAATTGCAATATTTACAATGTCTAGAAGTTCTGTCGAGGAGAGGTTTGGTCACCTAATTGCGCTAATAGGGAGAAATCCTTATTGAAAAGCCCTCTTTTCTTAGGAACGACACGGTTGATAAATATTGTGAGTTATAATATTAATGATGAATTTTATTAAAATTGAAGTTGTGTTCGAGTTGAATTTGGAGACGCGACGTGATATTTGAGTCCTAACAATGAAATTAGTAAAATAGTCTATAAACACAAAATTTTCCGGAATTCACTATTTGGTCAAAAAGTCAACAGTTGACTTTTTCAGGAAAAGTCAAACTTCAAAATTTCAAAATTTATATTTTTGATAAAAATGGTTTCATTGTGTTGGAATTATTTGTGTTAGTGAAAATCGACAATTATTTCGATAATAATTGATGTCTGGAGGTTATATTGACCAATCGAATTATTTAACCTGGATAAATGAGCAATTGAGTTCTATTATTTCACATGATTATAACTATTTGTTCACATGTGTATACTATTGTTTCACATTCTTGTTACTATTAGGGGAGTTGGTGCAAGATTGATAATACTTGCATGACTAAGTTAAAAATGGGGTATAGATGGAGGTACTTATACCGTAATTCATATTTTCACATGTTCAGAACTATTGATTCACATAATTTACTATTGAATCACATTATTTACTATTAGGGAGGTGGTGCAAGTTTGATAATACTTCCATGACTAAATTAAAAATAAAGGAAAAGTTGGAGGTATTGTACTGTAATTTTTTGAGCCCCAAAACGTGCAATTATCGAAACTATATTTTCCTATAAATAGAAGCTCATTCTTCTTTCATTTCTCACCAATTCACAAAAGCTTTAGAGCTATTATTATAGAGAGAAATTATAGAAAGAAGAAGAAAGTCTCTTACCTCACTATTTCAAAGATCCAGCTTTTCTAAGGTAGGGAGTATTATTTCTTTCTTATCCATGAAGAGAACTTACATTATTCCATTCTTTATTATTCATTGGAATAACTCAGATATCGCTGAGCTACCCTATACTTGGTGAAATTCTTACATTGTTCCATTCTTTATCATTACATTGGAACATCTTGTCACAAGGTTCTTCTGGACCGGAATCCGCCTCTTTATTATTCTATTGGAATATCCTCATGCATGCGTTTTACACCTTACTGATTAAAAGTCTTTATTATTACTGTTGGAATATCCCATACATGCGTTTTTACGCCGGATGATTCCGTTATTTATTATTCTCATTGGAATAACTTTTGCTGTCAAGATTATCGTATGCTGGTGATTTCTTTTGTTATTCCATTCCTTATTATACTCAAATGGTTAAAGTTTTAACTTCTATACTCCATGAAATTAGTGGAATATCCTTGATATTTGCGCTTCATCCAAATATCTTTTCATGAAAATATTCTTCCTAACATTCTTGAATTTTACTCTACAAAGCGATGATCATGTTGACAATTTGGGCGTTATTAGTTCTGGATAAATTAATTCTTGAACTTGTTTTATTAAATTCTTATATCATTGTCATCATCCTCATGTTTATATTTTGTTGAAAGTCATCTGTGGCCTATAGTGCATAGATGGACTTGGTAAGATTATGACCAGGGATAATTCGGTGTAATCATGACCATTATTGAATACACAAATATTCTTGGCCCGTAGTGCATGGATAATTGTGGTTGTGATACTAAAGAATATCCTTGGCCGTAGTGCAGGGGTGATTCGATGATGTGGATTATTTATTAAGCTGAGTCCCAGCAATAAAAGTGATGAAAAACCTTTTAAAACATAAAAATAGTAGATTTTATTCTCTACTTGACTCTTTTAATGGATTGCTTGTTCCGCTGCAGTTAAACTTGATGTTTGTTATATTGTATCAGTTTAACACTGTTTAAGGCTAATGATAATTTATTCTGTATTATCATAGTCATAATATTTCCTACTGGGCTAGTTGAGCTCACCCTTTTGCTTTCATTGTTCTCTTCAAGAAATGAGAACGTAGCAGGGACTAGTCGGAGAACGGAGTGATGGACCAGATGATAGCATTAGTAGTCCTCACTATTCAGTGAAATAGTGGGAAAATAAATGTAATAATATTGAATTTGAGTTTGTATATCGTCGAGACGACAATATTTGTATTAAAACTCATAGCTTACGTTTTGTCGTACTTTACACGACCGTTGTATAATTAGTTTGTATTTGTATTCTGTACCATGTATTTGACGACTCGAAATATGTGATGTATACCTATTTTGGGGGCGTCACAACAACACCCATTTTGAGTTGCCAAATACATGGTACAGAAATAACTATAACTTTATTAATACAATTGTCATGCAAAATACGACAACACTTAAATTGTGAGTTTAAATACAAATATTGTCATATAGACAATATCCAAACTCAAATAAGTCCTCATTATAATTATTGATACACTATTTTACAAAATAGTGAGGACTACTAAAACAACTTCTAGAACCATCATTCCACACACCGACTAGTACTCGCTACATTTTCTGTAACAACCTGATATTTTCTATATAATTAAATCAGAAATTTTGCGTATAATTTTTTTTAATTTTAAGGATGAGGATTTGTACAAGATAATATGTATATGTATTTATGCGGTAAATAAAAATATATTTATTACATAAATGTTTACAAATAATTTTATTTTAGAATTATTGATTTTATATAAAGTATATTCTTATAATAATTACTTTTATAGCGAAATATTTTTATTAATTATTTTCCATGAAAATATGATCATTATATTATTTAAATAATATGTGAAACGACTATTAGAATTATTATAATAAATATTTTATTATATGAATTTATTTCGATTAATTAAGTTAATTATTTTAACTTAATAATGGCGTAAATGAATATTAAATCAGATATGGAATCCAAACCCTAATTCTGGATTTGGAATAAGGAAAGAGGATAATAATATAATATTAATTATATTTCAGTGTTATAAGTATGTATGTTATGTGTGTAAGGATAATGTGTGAAACAATTTTAAGGTAGCATGAAAAATCCAAGTATTATTTTAATAAAACCCTAATTTTGGATATGGATTAAGGGATGAGAATAATAATATAATAATATTATATTTTGATATTTTAGTGCTATAAATATGTACTGTATATGTGTGAACTGTTAAGGGTCGGTCAATTTTAATATATCATGACCAAACCCTAATATTAATTTGTCTAACCCTATTTTTAAACTCAAATGGGAGATCCAAGACTGAGTATTGATTTGTGATATGATTTATGTCACGTAATATATAATTTAAGGTTAATTAAGAAAAACCTAATTATAATTAGGTAAACCATAATTAAAATATAGAGAACCCTAATTACTAAATTAATTTGGAAACCCTAATTTGAAACTCAATTATGAGCTAGAAACTGTTATGTAATTGTGTTAAATGAATTATGTTACGTATTATAAAATTTAATGTTAATTAGAGAAACCCTAATTAATATTTAGAAATTTTAAAGTAACCCTAATTTCATAATTAGTAAATCTAATTTGCTAAATTGGTAGCCCTAATTGTTAATTGCAAGCTAAATGCTAATTAGTGGACATTAAAATCATAATGTTCATGTATAATGTAACTAGAAAATTAAACACGATTAAGAAACCCTAATTTGCAAAAATTAGAAACTAATATTGTTTTTATTTTTGTGCAAACCCTAATTAGTAATTTTAAAACCTAATTACTAATTATAAACCCTAATTATTTAATGAACAAGGTTAATTATAATTAGTAAATTTTAAACACAAATGTTCAAGTAATCGAATTAGAAAACTAATTACATTTAGTAAACTCTAATTTATATTTTGGAAACTAAATTGTTATTTATTTTTAAATCCTAGAATTTTGCTTTTAAAACTTAAAATGGTTCAAACCCTAAACCCTAACCCAAACCCTAAACCTTAAGGGTTTGCTAAAAGACAATAATGCCATTAAAATCATAAGCATATTGACTACTTTGCCCTTATTGCATAATTGAAGCTAACTTGTCAAATTAGATAGTGCTTTAGTTGGTGAACTAATTCAACCACTCCATTGACTTAAAACTCCAGCAATTAGCCACTACATATCAGCCCACACCTTGCATACATGTTATAAATAGATTTAAGAGAGAGAAATGATCATTTGGTAGCTCATTTTTGCACAACCTTCATCCAAGACCCCCTCTCTCTCTAACCTACGAATTAATATAGTAAATCAGTCCCTAAAGCAAGCCCCACAAATTCCTCTAACAAATCAGAAGCCCAAATTTCAGAAATCAAAGCTTAAAGGTATAAACCCTAGCTTTATAAAAATTTATGTGGTTCATGTTCTTTGTTGCTGTTTGTTGTTTAAAGATATGATAGAAGGTGTTAATCAATGATTTGGGTTGCTAGATGTTAGATCCATAACATCTAGAGGCTCAGATTTGATGATTTTCCAAATCAGAAAAAATATTTTTTTATGTTCTGATAACTAATGTCAGAGGCTTTAAATCTTTGGTTGTTATCTGTTTTTGTTGTCTAAATGTTTCATCGTGTTGTATGCTGTGAGATCTGTGTTTTGAAACTTTTAGTAGGACCAGATCATGCACAGGTTGTAAGATAATCGTGGTCAAAGTCGGTTACCATTGATTTAAAAATTGAAAATCTGGGCAAACCCAGTTTTCCTGTGGGCTCGACAAGATTTTTAAAGCCTATGATATTACTGATCTTTGATGTTTTGGCCATGTTGTTGTATTCCATTCGTAGACTGACATGTAAGTTACATGATTATGCATCTAAAACACATAGATCGTGCATAGAATAAAAGATATTACCGGTCAAAGTAGGGTTGACCACCAGCCTTATGAGTTTCTGGGAAAAACCCAGATTCGTGAAGAACACATTTTCTGGCATGGGTTGACCAACTTTGATCTTTCTTGTGTGATGATGATATGATGCTTTGTTGTTACAAAGTTGTTCTGTGACATATCGTCTATAATTATAAACCTTTAGATAACATTAAACAGAACCAGGATGCAAGATATAAGGATTGAAAGCAAGGTACTCTGATTGTTCTTCATTTCTAGGAAACCCAGAAATGGAAGAACAGTCCTGACAAGGTATTTGATGGGCTAGATCTCACTGATAGGATGATATTTGGGCATACCACTTGTTGATAATTGTAGTATTACATTAATACTAGAATCACAAACCATTAGAAAACTCAGAAATGTGATAACTAATGATCTAGAACTGGTCAAACATGGCACCTCGTTAACTGACATAGATTTTTAGGTTTTCATCAAGAACACCAAGAACACCTATAACGATGGTTTTATCGCTATAGGGCCCTTTAGCGACAAATATTTTCGAAAATTAATTATTTTAATAAAATAAATAGAAAAAATAGTTTTAAATTACTAAAAATACAAAATCAATTATTAAAAATTATTTTAAAATCCAAAAATTAGTTTTAATTATTTTGAATATATTTCATAAATATTTAATATTTTTGAAATATTAAAAGTATTTAATTTATTTAATTATATTATTAAATAAATTATTTAAAAATAATTTTAATACATGAAAAATTATTTAAAATTATATTATGGTATAAGAAAATAATTTAAGTTATTTTTGATAACTTTTAATATTTTGTGATGAATTTCATTAATCAATTAATATTAATGATAATTAAGTTATTTATTGAATATATTAAATAAATTATAAAAATAGAATTAATGATTTAAAATTATAGAAAAATGATTTAAAGGTTATGAAATTATTTTAAGTTATAAAATATAACTTTTGATATTTTGTCATGAAAAATATTAATAATTAAATGTTAATGATATTAGATTTATTTAATAATTATATTAAATAAATTAGTTTAAAAATGATTTTAATATTTGAAAAATTATTTTAAATGAAAATAAATAGTTTAAAAATATTTTAAGTTATAAAATATAACTTTCAATATTTAAAGGTAAATTTTATTAATTATTTACTATTAATGATATTAGAATTATTTAATAATCATATTAAATAAATTAGTTTAAAATGATTTTATTATTATAAAAATTATTTAAAATGAAAATAAAGTGTTTAAAGATATTTTAAGTTATAAAATATACCTTTTAATATTTAAAGGATAATTTTATTAATAATTTAATATTAATGATTATTAATTTAATATTAATGATATTAAATTTATTTAATAATTATATTAAATAAATAGTTTTAAAATAGTTTTATTACTTTAAAAATTATTTAAAAGGATATAAATGAATTAAAAATATTTTAAGTTATGATTAAGGACTTTTAATATTTTGATAAATAAGACATTAATAATTAAATATTGATGGTAATTTGTTTAAAATGATTTTAATTTTTTAAAAATCATTTAAGGATAATATAAATACTTTAAAATTATTCTAAGTTATTATAAATAACTTTAATATTTTGGCAATAGTTTTATTAATAGTTTGATATTAATTAAATATTAATGATAATAGAATTATTTAATATTTAAATCATTTAATAATGATTAGGTGTTTCAAAATTCATAATAAATTATAATAAATGTTTAAAAATTATTATAAGTCATTTAAAAATAATATGACTAATACTTACAGATGTTGAACTACAAGATAGAGTCTTAGACTTCGATAATTACCCAAATAAAGTCGCTTGAAATTTTAATGCGTTCGTAAATTGATCCGGACTTAAATAATTTGATTAAATACTTGTTTATTTGTGATTCAATGGTTGTTAAACATATGTGATATGTGATTAGGTTATGTCTTTCAATCGCAATAAGCGCGTCTTATGTGTTATAGTATGTTATTCTAATCGATCAAATGATCTTATTATTGATAGGTGTTATATAAAGATAGAACTAAGTTACTGAGGCCGTAGCGGTGCATCGTGCAAATATCTTCCCTTTGCATTTCCTTTATGCAATGGACATGAGTAAGAAGTTTCAGAATTATATTACTATTATGCTATATTATTAACCCTATTGTGATATATTCTATATCCGATTATTGTTTATCAACATGTTAGTATACGGTGATTCAGATATATATTCTGTTCGTTAATTTCTAAACATGGTTACACAAGTGTCCCCACTTGGATAATCATTTTATTTAATCACATGTTGATATATATAAATATAAGCCGTCTAAGCTATTTGATCAGCTAGACTCAAATTTCGAAATGTCGTTGAATAAGATAAAAATCTTTTTGTATCCAATCAAATTATTTTATGCGCCCAAGGCGGACAGAGTGAACGATCCTATCGTTCTTGTAATGTAGTATTGATCAATACAGGGCCCATGGGAAGTACAACCTAACGCCCGTAAGTTATGACGATTTGCAGATGAAGTTCTGCTAAACCTTAGCGAAAACTAAAAACAATGTTCATAATCTGTCAACTAATACCTATATATATAGTCAATATATAGTTTCAAAAATTTGAGATAGAATTGTTATGTTGTTATTATCGGTTAAGTTTACTTCACAACTATAAATTCGTTGTAGAAGTGATGTACAAAGAAAACATTTATTTCTTTCAGCTATTTATAATTCTAATTGTTATTACTTACTGGGCACCCAAATGCTCATTCTTGCTTTAAAATTAAATATTTTCAGCAAGGCATGATCAACCCGAAGGTTCAGACAAGATCAAGTGAAAAGGAAAGCAAACAGAATATGGTTAATGGTATCTTATGTAATAGTTAGAGTGTATTAAGATAATGATATGTATTATATAACATGTAAAGAATATAGTAAAGGTTGAGTACTTGGGATTAGACTCTGATAAATGTAAGTTAAGTTTGATTTTTATATTATTGTTATTATTATTAGTATTATTCCGCTCATAGAAATGGTATCGTGAAGCACCGAATTTGGGTTTCAAGTACCCGAGTTTGGGGGCTTTACATTCTCGCCTCCTGAGAAGAAAAATGGAACAAAAAGGAAAAGGGTGAGCTCAACTAGCCCAGTAAAGAATATTATGACTAAGATAATATAGAACAGATTATCGTTAGTCCTCAACAGGGAAAAATCTAATAGAATACAATAGACAACAAGTTTTAAATCAATAATCGCAGCGGAAATAACAATTCATTAGAAGAGTTAAGTAGAGAATGAAATCTACTATCTTCTATATATGAATTTAAAAGTTCATCGTCAATATTTTATCCCTGTAACATCAATCAATATATATATCTGGAAACAAATATTCATCTTTGCACTACAGGCCAAAGATATTCATCAATTAATCATGTTCATCTAAACACTGCTCATCTTCTTTACACTACTGCCAAAGATATTCATCAGAAAATCATTCATCTTTGCACTACATGCCAAAGATATTCAGTTATATCATCATTTAGGACTGAGGATGATGAAAAATATTTTAAAGAAAACGAATCCAGTGAAACAAAAGAACCAATATTAAGGATTCGTACTTTAAACAATTCAAGTTCAAAAATACTTCATAAATAACCATAGTGGAGTAATGAAGATCAAAACATGGATACAATCAAAGCTAGTATCCATAATAGATATCTTGGACAAAAAATGAAAATTTAATTTTTTTTGTGAATAGTCTTAGTATCGTGAATATTCTTTGTATCGTGAATAGTAACTTTACACTAAAAAGACAAGAATTTTACAAGAAAAATCTTACCAACATTCCTAAGACAATGATATTAAAAGAAATAATATCATTTATAAAACTAACATCCTTACTCGAAAAAGACAAGATTTACGGTCGAAATATCTTTATATAGTCTTTGAAGGAACTTGACAGATAACAACACTCAAAGTACCAAAATACTCACAAAAATACGCTCGATATTATAGAGAGAGAAATCTTTAGTTTCTGGTGTGATTTTCAATTCTAACTTAAGCACCCTATTTATAGGAAAATGCTTAGAACACCAAAGCAGAAAATTTAATAAAATATTAATATATTTATATAAATTTCCTATGCCCACTTTGACAATCCAATTTCAGCACATTAACCACACAAATGGGGCCCACCATCTCACAAAAAACGTTTTTCCATAAAAAATTTATTTAAAACTCCAAAAATCAATTATTTCGGAACTTCAATAATTCATAATAAATAGCCCTTTTATCAGAAAAATTCGAATCTTATGTCCATTCCACAGGAAATTCAATTCTCTACAACTTTGTAGTTTTAAGTTTTTTCAAATTCCAAATAGAAATTGACCGAAATCCACATATGGACGATTTTACAGGCTATAGTCAAATTTCAGTCAAGAACTGGGGTCCACAAACATGAAAAAACATGTTTTAAATATTTTTTGTAACAAAAATACTCTTCCTCCTCATTTACTCATATATCCCACATTTATTGTAAAAATATCACCATTATTATATTATTATAATATAATAATATATTTAATTGAATTATTTTATCAAAAAAGATAAAATATAAATTTTCAACATTTGTCACATTAAAAATTTTCTCCATCTATATCCACATAAAATGAATATTTTTCTTATCATATAAATCAATAATTAATTATTCACAAATAATATTACAGAATCACAATACCAACAACCAGGCCGTTCCCAAGAAAGAGGGGGCTTTCCAATAAGGATTTCTCCTTACTGGCGCGCAATTAGGTGAGCAAACCTCTCCTTTGTGAGACCCCAGATTTTATGAATAAAGATTTAAATATCTCGAAATATTTTTTTTAATATTATGGTGTGGATTTGATATAATGTTATAGTTGTGGATATTATTTATAAATTTTACAAAGTAAGCAAGTGGTTATATAATATTCGATTGGTCTGGGGAATATTCGCTTTAACAGGGAATATTGTGCGACGACACAATCATCAATTGGACCCCATTAATCTAAGTATTATTCGTAGTTAGAAACGACAAAATTATCTTTCTATAAAAATAACGGCGGAGGTGTTACTGTTAAAACTGCTTGAACTACCCTTAGTAAGTAAAAGTACAATGTCTGGCATTGGTTGCATAGTAGCACACGGTATTGATTATTGATGCTTACGTGAGAAGTCACTCAGTTATAATCAATTATTGCTAAAGTAATTACTGCATCATATCTGTCATATTATTGATTCAATTATTGTTACAGTATCATCTGCATTATATGATATATTATTAAATCAATAATTGAGACGGCAAAGTTATTCATTTTATTATTTACAATATTGACAATGTCTAGAAGTTCTGTCAAGGAGAGGTATGGTCACCTAATTGTGCGCTAATAAGGAGAAATTCTTATCGGAAAGCCCCCTCTTTCCTGGGAACGACCTTGTGACAACCCCAAAATAGGTCCATTCCATCCAACCCATTCTGAGTCGCCAAATATATGGTACAGAAAATAACTACAACTTTATTACAACAATTGTCGTGCAAAATACAACAACACATATGTTGTGAGTTTAAATACAAATATATACCAATTGTGACTCATGTCCCAACCGTGGACAACACCTCATAATGACACCTTACATAAAGGTATAGTCGAAAACTGTTTTAGAAATTAAAATCTTTGGGAAGTGCTCAAGGAAACCTTCGTACATGGGAGGCCATGCGTCTAAGTTATTATAGATATCATATGCCCACAGAATTATCCTTGGTTGACCCAATAGACCCCAAAGAAAAATGAGAAGATTACTATCAAATTCTTCCCAATGGTGAGTCTTCTTTTGACATATCATTATCTCCACTGTCTCTAATTGGGAATTAAACTACAAACAAATACCAAGATTATATAGGTAGTGCTTGTAAATATACTCAGCAAGTGGATGAGCACAACCATGTCTTATGATGACACGAGGTGGTATGTCATTAGACATCTTGTATGATAGTGACAAAACACCCTTCCAAGTTAAATTCACCTCACCTCAACATCTATGTACCACCGCTTCTATTCCCTCATTATCCCCTCTCCGATCCAAATACACTTTTATTACTTCTAAAGGAATTGTGAAGCAAAAGGGTGAGCACAACTAGCTCAAGAAAGAATATCATGACTAAAGATAATTAAATTATCAATAGCCTTCAAACATAATAAATCGAGATTTAGAATATATGGTAGATGATAAAACTTTTCAACCATAGTTACGTAATGAATAGAAATCCATTAGAAGAGTCAAATAGACCATAAAGTCTATTATCTTCTCCATGTTAAAAGTCCACCAACAATGTTTTATCCTCGTCATCAATCAACAATTCCTCGCCCACAATCACGTGTATAACGATAATCGTAATTGTTGTTCTAAATTCCTTTTTCATCCAGACAAAGATAATTTTCATCACTTTGAAACATCAAAGATCATGGTTATACCAAATCACGCTTCATGTTCATAATCATACTAATAAATTCATCTTTGCACTACGGGCCAAAGATATTCATCAACACCATCTTTGCTACATGCCAAAGATATTCATGAATAATTCATCTTTGCACTACGGGCCAAAGATATTCATCAATAAGTCATCTTTGAACTACAGACCAAAAATATTCAATAACAAGTCATCTTTGCACTACGGGCCAAAGATTTTCAACAACAGATCATCTTTGCATTACGGGCCAAAGATATTCATATCTCAAAGAAATACATAATCATTTCAGAATTTATATAAACAATAATTATAACCATGTTGATCAATTCACCTTTGCACTTAAGCTAAAGATATTCAATTATAAATTCAATGGTCATGATCATACCAGTCACAATTCAACTTTTCACTACTGGCCAAAGAGAACCCTAGTCATGATCATACCAATAATCTACCCATCTTTACACTCCAAAGGAAAGAGAATTTCAACATCGTGGTTATAAAATGTTATATATGATAATAAAATCAATATAATCAATACATAGTTTTAATCTCCGAGAGTAATATTCATAAATCAACTATAATTTGGTTAGAAAAAGAAACTAATTTTGTAGTGAATAGTACTGTGAATAGTAACTCGTGAATAAAGAACTCATGAATAAGAACTCATGAATAGTAACTTGAACTCACGAATAATAAACTCGTGAATAGTAACTCGTGAATAAGAACTCATAAATAAGTAACCCAAACATGAAAAAGTTCCAAATTTGATAAAAAGTTCAAACTAATATTTTAACATAAAGATATTGAAGAAATAATATCACTTACGAAGAAAATAACATCCCTTTCAATCCCTTTTAATCCCTTACTATCCCTTACCTCAAAAGAAATGCTTTGATTTGGAATAATAACGTCAACTAACTTGCAATCCGTATATAGCAACACTCAAGATATCAAAATACTCACAAGAATACACTCGATAATATACAGAGAGAAATAAAGAGAAAACTTATGAATTCTGGTGTGATTTTCAATTCTAACTTAAGCACCCTATTTATAAGAAAATGCTTAGAACACCAAAGCAGAAAATTTAATAAAATATTAATATTATTTATTAAATTTCCTACGCACATCAAAGACATCTGAATTCAGAATCCAATAATGACAAAAACAAAAAAAATGTTTTTGTTATTAAAAATAATTAAAACTTTCAAAAATCAATTATTTTGGAATTTCAGAACTTCAATAATTCATAATAAATAGCCCTTTTGTCAGAAAATTCGAATCTCGCGACTTTTTATAGGAAATTCCATTATCTACAACTTTACAGAAGAAAGGTTTTCAAATTCCAAACAGAAATTGACCGAAATCCACATACGGATGATTTTACAGGCTATAATCAAATTTTTGTCAAGAAATGGGGTCCACCGACACACAAAACATGTGTTAATCATTTAATGCAACAAAAATACTCTTCCTCCTCATATACTCATATATCACACATTCATTGTAAAAATATCATCATTATTATATTATAATAATATAATAAAATATTATTTTATCGTAAAAGATAAAATATCAATTTTCAAATAATTGTCACTTTAAAAATTTTCTCCATCTATATCCACATAAAATAAATATTTTCCTCATCATATAAATCAATAATTAATTATTCATAAATAATATTACGTAATCACAATCATCGACAACCAGTGCGGTTCCCTGGAAAGAGGGGGCTTTCCAATAAGAATTTCTCCTCATCTTCTTGGCCATTGATTAGGTGACCAAACCTCTCCTTAGATGTAACTTTCTAGACATTGCCAATAATGTTATCTAATAATATTATTCAGATAATACGAATTATTGCTCCGATAATGGAAAATATTGTGCCGTGACAATTATTGAAACAACAATAATATAAAATATCAACGCAACAATTATTGAATCAAAATAAAATATTGAATAAATAATTACCGTAATAATTATTGAGTAGTGCCTTCTTTACGTAAGAATCAATAATTGGTGCAATACAGCAGTGTCTTCTTGTCTTGACAACAACGCCAGACATCGTGTTTTAACCACCGGGTATTCCAACAAGATAATAAAGAATAACTACGCCGTTATTTGTAAACAACTTATACTTGCTGCTTTTCTTCATCCAATCGCTTTCTGTTATGGGGCCCTAAATGGTCATTGCTATTCATTATTCGAATATTCCCCGATGTAAAGAATATTCCACGACCAAACGAATATTCCCCGATAGAAAGAATATTTTATAACCACTTGCTTAATTTAAAAAAATTTCATATATCACCCTTAACTTTTAACTTTTTATCAATTTAACCATTTACTATATAGAAAAATTGAATACTTTTATTTCATAAAATTTGGGGTCTTACAATCTCCCCTCCTTATGAAATTTCGTCCCCAAAATTTACGTACCTGATATTTCAAGAGTTTAGAATACTTTGCTTTCATTTCAGATTTCATCTTCCCTATCCTCATGATTTCTCCATTGCTCATCTCCTGTATTTCAGATATCATTCTAGAATACAGCTTCAAAACAAGGGTTAATTGAACAAATTAACATATCACATAATATCCCCATATTACGACCGACCAACAAATAAGCTTAGGTAGGACACACTAAATGAATGATTTACTCATCTCTCGCTTCTAGTTCTATTTCTATTCCCCGAGATCATTCCTAAGCTCGATACCATCATATCCTATTCCATCCAACCCATTCGATTACCAAATACATGGTATGTAAAAATAACTACAACTTTATCCCAAAATAGTCGTCCATTCCATCCAACCCATTTGCTATGAGTTTAAATACAAATATATACCAATGGACTATGTCCCAACCTGTGGACAACACCTCATACACTTTATTACAACAATTCCATCCAACCCATTCAAAATATGGTAACAAAACAACTACAACTTTATTACAACAATTGTCGTAAAATACAATAACACATATCTTTGAGTTTGATACAAATATATACCAATCAGAAGCACCTCACAATGGTACCTTACATAAATGTATAGTCAAAAAACCTGCTTTAGAAATTAGAATCTTTGGGAAGTGCTCAAGAAACCTTCATACATGGGAGGCCATGCTTTTAAGTTATGGTAGATATCATATATTACCACGTAATTATCCTTGGTTGACCTAATAAACCCCAAAAGAAAAACGAGAAGATTACTATCATATTCTTCCCAATGGTGAGTCTTCTCTTGACATATCATTATCTCCACTGCCTCTAATTGGGTATTATACTCCAAACAAACACCAAGATTATATAGGTAGTGCTTGTAAATATACTCAAGTGATGGATGAGCAAACCATGTCTTATGATGACACGAGGTCAGTATGTCATTAGACATCTTGTATGATAAAGGCAAAACACCCTTCCAAGTTAAATTCACCTCACCCTCAACATCTATAGACCACCATTCTATTCCCTCGCTATCCCCCGCTTCGACCCAAATACTACACTTTTATTACACCTCGAAAGGAATTGTGAAACAAAAGGGTGAGCACAACTAGCTCAAGAAAGAATATTATGGCTAAAGATAAATAAATTATCAATAGTCTTCATCAAGAATAAATCGTAGATTTAGAACATATGGTAGATGATAAAACTTTTCAACCATAGTTGCGTGAACGAGAAATCCATTAGAAGAGTCAAATAGACTATAAAATCTATATCTTCTCCATGTTAAAAAGTCCAAAGAACAATATTTTATCCTCGTAACATCAATCAACAGCCCTTTCCACAATCATATGAATAACTCATAATCATAATTATGATTCTAAATTCATCTTCTCATCCAGACGTAAGATAATTTTCATCACCGCTTTACCGAAACATCAAATATCATGGTTATACCAAATCACGCCTCCTGCTCATAATCATACTAATAAATTCATCTTTGCACCACGGGTCAAAGATATTCATCAACAGCTTCATCTTTACACTACAAAAGCTAAAGATATTCAACAACAAAAGTCATCTTTGCATTACAAGCCAAAGATATTCATCAATAATTCATCTTTGCACTACAAAGCAAAGATATTCAACAACAGTTCATCTTTGCATTACGAGCAAAAGATATTCATCAATGATTCATCTTTGCACTACAAAAATTTAAGATATTCATCAACAAGTCATCTTTGCACTTACGAGCCAAAGATATTCATATATCAAAGAAATACATAATCATTTCAGAAGTTATATAACAATAATTATAACCATGTTGATCAATTCACCTTTGCACTTAAGCTAAAAATATTCAATTGTAAATTCAATGGTCATGATCATACCAAATCGACAATTCAACTTTTGCACTCATCGGCCAAAGAGAACCTATAGTCACGATCATACCAATAATCTACTCATCTTTACACTCAAGTCAAAGAGAAATATCATCATTAAGGTTATAAGAATGTTATATAAAAACAATATAATCAAAACATGATTTTAATTTCAAGAGTAAGATTCATAAATCAACGATAATTTGGTCGAGAAGAAACCAATTTGTCGTGAATAAGACTTCGATTCGTATATACGTAAGTACCGTGATATACATGCATAAGAACCTCGACACGAAAAGATAAAGTTTCATAATAAAATTCATATCCATATTTATAACACCTTAATCCAAATGTTATAAATCACTTAGAAATCTCATAATCTAATATTATTAATATTACAATAATATTTTAATCATTTCTAAAACTTATAAACAATTTAATTAAATTGTTTACACTTTACTAATTAATGCATTTAATCATTATAAAATGCCAAACTCATAAGATTTCATCACCAATAACCAAAAGCCTCATCAAAAATCTGCATATACCTCATATATGATTCTCAAGCCATAAAATCATATTTTCCAATTTTCTTACTTCACGTAACATATTTAATTCATTTACTCATAACTAGAATATTTTCATGAAAAATACCAAATCAGTTCCAAAAATATTTATTTTCTGGAATTTAGAAGAATATAGTCCCATATTGAATATATATTTTTCTCAGAATTTTTAAAATTCATTTACTATTTTTTATATGGCCAAAACCACCGAATATTTAAACATTTATCATAAATTATACTTTTATCCAAAAATTCTGAAATTTACACGGTATACTGATATTATATAGATGTACTTCCAATAAAAATTTCATCAATTTTGGAGTTAATCACAAGGAGTTATAAATAGTTACTTTTAAAATAGTCTTTTCTCATAAAATCCATAACTCCTAATCTATACATCCAAAAATCGCCATTTTTGGACACACTCTACAAAACTCATCAAAATATCATTTCAAATTTTTCCAGAATTTTTGAAGGTTCAGAAAAATTTCGAAACTAAAACATAATAACCCTTAAAATCCCTTACTATCCCTTACCTCAAAAGAGCAAGATTTAATTAGAATAACGTTTGACTAACTTGCACAGTATAGCAACACTCAAAGTATACTCAAAATACTCACAAGAATACGCTCGATAATATAGAGAGAAAACTTCAGCTTACGGTGTGATTTTCAATTCTAACCTAAGCACCCTATTTATAGAAAAATGATTAGAATACCAAAGCGTAAAATTTAATAAAATATTAATATATATTATTTTTATTCCAAAGAACACTTATTTTGCTTCAAAACCTCAGCCACCAAACAGCCCACCTCACAAGACTTGCACAAAAAACGTTTTTGTTATTTAAATTATTTTAAACTTCCAAAAATCAATTATTTCAGAGCTTCAGAACTTCAATAATTCATAATAAATAGCCCTTTTATCAAATAATTTGAATCTCTCGAGCTATTATAGGAAATTCCATTATCTACAACTTTGCAGAAGGAAGTTTTTCCAAATTCCAAACAGAAATTAACCAAAATCCACAAACGGACAATTTTACAGGCTATAATCAAATTTCAGTCAATAAATGGGGTCCACCGACACACAAAACATGTGTTAATCATTTAATGCCACAAAAATACTCTTCCTCCTCATATACTCATATATCCCACATTCATTATAAAAATATCACCGTTAATATATTATTAAAATAATATATTTAAATGAATTATTTTATCAGAAAAAGATAAAATATTAATTTTCAACAATTGTCACATTAAAAATTTTCTCCATCTATATCCACATAAAATCAATATTTTCTCATCATATAAATTAATAATTAATTATTCACAAATAATATTACAATCATCACAAGATCGCAACCAGTGCCGTTCCTCAGAAAGAGGGGCTTTCAATAAGGATCTCTCTTATCAAGCCGCAATTAGGTGACCAAACCTCTCCTTGTAGCATGCGAACTTTCTAGACATTGCCAATAATGTTATCTAATAATATTATTCAGATAATATGAATTATTGCTTCGATAATGAAAAATACCGTAATGACAATTATTGAAACAACAAAGAATATAAAATATCGATCGCAAAGAATTATTAAATCAATAAAATAATGAATAAAGAATTATCGTAACAATTATTGAAAGTAGTGCCTTCTTCACGAAAAAATTATCATGCTTCATGAATAGTACTGCGTGAATAGTAACTTTCGTGAATAGTAACTCGTGAATAGTAACTCATGAATAATAACTCGTGAATAGTAACTCGTGAATAAGAACTCATGAATAGTAATTAAAAAATTGAATACTTTTATTTCATAAAATTCGGGGTCTTACAATCTCCCTCCTTATGAAATTTCGTCCCCGAAATTTACGCACTGGTATTTCAAAGAGTTGAGAATACCTTGTTTTCATTTCGATTTCTATCTCCCCACATCATCATGATTTCTCCATTGCTCATCTCCTCGTATTTTATATCATTCTAGAATACAACTTCAAAACAAAGGTTAATTTAACAAATTAACATATCACATAATATCCCGATATTATAACTGACCAACAAATAAGCTTAGGTAGGACACACTAGCGAAGGATTTACTCGTCTCTCCCCTCCTAGTTCTATTCCCCGATCTCCGTCAGAGATCATATCCCTAAGCTCTAATACCAAATGTGACGACCCCAAAATAGGTCCATTCCATCCAACCCATTCCGAGTCGCCAAATATATGGTACGAAAAACAACTACAACTTTATTACAACAATTGTCGTGCAAAATACAACAACACATATGCTGTGAGTTTGGATACAAATATATACCAACTGTAGCACCTCACAATGGTACCTTACATAAATGTATAGTCAAAAACCTGTTTTAGAAATTAGAATCTTTGGGAAGTGCTCAAGAAACCTTCATACATGGGAGGCCATGCTTTTAAGTTATGGTAGATATCATATGGCCACGAAATTATCCTTGGTCACCCTAATAAACCCCAAAGAAAAACGAGAAGATTACTATCATATTCTTCCCAATGGTGAGTCTTCTCTTGACATATCATTATCTCCACTGCCTCTAATTGGGTATTATACTCCAAACAAACACCAAGATTATATAGGTAGTGCTTGTAAATATACTCAAAGAAGTGGATGAGCACAACCATGTCTTTATGATGACACGAGGTTGTATGTCATTAGACATCTTGTATGATAGTGGCAAAACACCCTTCCAAGTTAAATTCACCTCACCCTCAACATCTATAGACCACCATTCTATTCCCTCGCTATCCCCGCCGACCCAAATACACTTTTATTACGAAAGGAATTGTGAAACAAAAGGGTGAGCACAACTAGCTCAAGAAAGAATATTATGGCTAAAGATAAATAAATTATCAATAGTCTTCATCAAGAATAAATCGAGATTTAGAACATATGGTAGATGATAAAACTTTTCAACCATAGTTGCGGAACGAGAAATCCATTAGAAGAGTCAAATAGACTATAAAATCTATTATCTTCTCATGTTAAAAGTCCAAAGAAACAATATTTTATCCTCGTAACATCAATCAACAGCCCTTTCCACAATCATATGAATAACTCATAATCATAATTATGATTCTAAATTCCTTCTCATCCAGACGAAGATAATTTTCATCACATGTCTTTACCTCAAACATCAAATATCATGGTTATACCAAATCACAGCCCTCACATTCATAATCATACTAATAAATTCATCTTTGCACCACGGGCCAAAGATATTCATCAACAGCCATCTTTACACTACAAAAAGCAAAGATATTCAACAACAAAAGTCATCTTTGCATTACAAGCCAAAGATATTCATCAATAATTCATCTTTACACTACTGGGCAAAGATATTCAACAACAGCTTCATCTTTGCATTACGAGCAAAAGATATTCATCAATGATTCATCTTTTGCACTACAGAGCTAAGATATTCATCAACAAGTCATCTTTGACTACGAGCCAAAGATATTCATATATCAAAGAAATACATAATCATTTCGTGTTATATAACAATAATTATAACCATGTTGATCAATTCACCTTTGCACTTAAGCTAAAAAATATTCAATTGTAAATTCAATGGTCATGATCATACCAATCAACAATTCAACTTTTGCACTCATCGCCAAAGAGAACCTATAGTCACGATCATACCAATAATCTACTCATCTTTACACTCAAGTCAAAGAGAAATATCATCATTAAGGTTATAAGAATGTTATATAAAAACAATATAATCAAAACATGGTTTTAATTTCAAGAGTAAGATTCATAAATCAACGATAATTTGGTCGAGAAGAAGAAACCAATTTATCGTGAATAAGACTCGTATTCGCATATAAGATCGTACCGTATACATGCATAAGAACCCCTCATACACGAAAAGATAAAGTTTCATAATAAAATTCATATCCATATTTATAACACCTTAATCCAAATGTTATAAATCACTTAGAAATCTCATAATCTAATATTATTAATATTACAATAATATTTTAATCATTTCTAAAACTTATAAACAATTTAATTAAATTGTTTACACTTTACTAATTAATGCATTTAATCATTATAAAATGCCAAACTCATAAGATTTCATCACCAATAACCAAAAGCCTCATCAAAATCAGATATACCTCATATATGATTCTCAATCCATAAAATCATATTTTCCAATTTTCTTACTTCACGTAACATATTTAATTCATTTACTCATAACTAGAATATTTTCATGAAAAATACCAAATCAGTTCCAAAATATTTATTTTCTGGAATTTAGAAGAATATAGTCCCATATTGAATATATATTTTTCTCAATTTTTAAAATTCATTTACTATTTTTATATGGCCAAAACCACCTTAATATTTAAACATTTATCATAAATTATACTTTTATCCAAAAATTCTGAAATTTACACGGTATACTGATATTATATAGATGTACTTCCAATAAAAATTTCATCAATTTTGGAGTTAATCACAAGGAGTTATAAATAGTTACTTTTAAAATAGTCTTTTCTCATAAAATCCATAACTCCTAATCTATACATCCAAAATCGCCATTTTTGGACACACTCTACAAAACTCATCAAAATATCATTTCAAATTTTTCCAGAATTTTGAAGGTTCAAAAAAATTTCAAACTAAAACATAATAACCCTTAAAATCCTTATTATCCCTTACCTCAAAAGAGCAAGATTTAATTAGAATAATGAATCTAACTTGCAATCAGATAGCAACACACTCAAAGTATACTCAAAATACTCACAAGAATACGCCGATAATATAGAGAGAAAAAACTCAGTTTACGGTGTGATTTTCAATTCTAACCCTAAGCACCCTATTTATAGGAAAATGATTAGAACACCAAAGCGTAAAATTTAATAAAATATTAATATATATTATTTTTATTCCAAAGAACACTTATTTTGCTTTAAAACCTCAAACCACCAAACAGCCCACCTCACAAGACTTGCACAAAAAAACGTTTTTGTTATTTAAATTATTTTAAACTTCCAAAATCAATTATTTCAGAGCTTGAACTTCAATAATTCATAATAAATAGCCCTTTATCAAATAATTTGAATCTCTCGAGTCTTATAGGAAATTCCATTATCTACAACTTTGCGTAAGGAAGTTTTTCCAAATTCCAAATGTAAATTAACCAAAATCCACAAACTGGACAATTTTACGTGCTATAATCAAATTTCACCAATAAATGGGGTCCACCGACACACAAAAACATGTGTTAATCATTTAATGCCACAAAAATACTCTTCCTCCTCATATACTCATATATCCCACATTCATTATAAAAATATCACCGTTAATATATTATTAAAATAATATATTTAAATGAATTATTTTATCAGAAAAAGATAAAATATTAATTTTCAACAATTGTCACATTAAAAATTTTCTCCATCTATATCCACATAAAATCAATATTTTCCTCATCATATAAATTAATAATTAATTATTCACAAATAATATTACAGAATCACAAGATCGCAACCAGCCGCTCCTCAGAAAGAGGGGCTTTCCAATAAGGATCTCTCCTTATCGGTAGCCTTGAATTAGGTGACCAAACCTCTCCTTGATGTAACTTTCTAGACATTGCCAATAATGTTATCTAATAATATTATTCGAGATAATATGAATTATTAGCTTCGATAATGAAAAATACCGTAATGACAATTATCAAATAACAATGAATATAAAAATATCGACGCAAAGAATTATTAAATCAATAAAATAACGAACAAAGAATTACCGTAACAATTATCGAGTAAAGGCCTTCTTACGAAAAAAAATTATCATGCTTCATGAATAGTACTCGTGAATAAGTAACTCGTGAATAGTAACTCGTGAATAGTAACTCATGAATAATAACTCGTGAATAAGAACTCGTGAATAAGAACTCATGAATAGTAATTAAAAAATTGAATACTTTTATTTCATAAAATTCGGGTCTTACAATCTCCCTCCTTATGAAATTTCGTCCCTGAAATTTACGTGCACTGGTATTTCAAAGAGTTGAGAATACCTTGTTTTCATTTCGCATTCTATCTCCCCATCATCATGATTTCTCCATTGCTCATCTCTCCGTATTTCGTGATATCATTCTAGAATACGACTTCAAAACAAAGGTTAATTTAACAAATTAATATATCACATAATATCCCGATATTACGATCGACCAACAAATAAGCTTAGGTAGGACACACTAGCGAAGGATTTACTCGCCTCCCTCCTAGTTCTATTCCCCGATCTCCGCCAGAGATCATATCCTAAGCTCGATACCAAATGTGACGACCCCAAAATAGGTCCATTCCATCCAACCCATTATGAGTCGCCAAATATATGGTACGAAAAACAACTACAACTTTATTACAACAATTGTCGTGCAAAATACAACAACACATATGCTGTGAGTTTGGATACAAATATATACCAACTGTAGCACCTCACAATGGTACCTTACATAAATGTATAGTCAAAAACTGTTTTAGAAATTAGAATCTTTGGGAAGTGCTCAAGGAAACCTTCATACATGGGAGGCCATGCTTTTAAGTTATGGTAGATATCATATGGCCACAGAATTATCCTTGGTTGACCCAATAAACCCCAAAGAAAAACGAGAAGATTACTATCATATTCTTCCCAATGGTGAGTCTTCTCTTGACATATCATTATCTCCACTGTCATTACTATCATTACTATCATTACTATCATTACTCGTGAATAGTAACTCATGAATAATAACTCGTGAATAGTAACTCGTGAATAGTAACTCATGAATAGTAATTAAAAAAATTGAATACTTTTATTTCATAAAATTCGGGGTCTTACATAAAGGTATTGTCGAAAACTGTTTTAGAAATTAAAATCTTTGGGAAGTGCTCAAGGAAACCTTCGTACATGGGAGGCCACGCGTCTAGGTTATTATAGATATCATATGTCCACAGAATTATCCTTGGTTGACCCAATAGACCCCAAAGAAAAATGGGAAGATTACTATCATATTCTTCCCAATGGTGAGTCTTCTCTTGACATATCATTATTTCCACTGTCTTTAATTGGGAATTAAACTCCAAACAAACACCAAGATTATATAGGTAGTGCTTGTAAATAAACTCGGCAAGTGGATGAGCACAACACTGTCTTATGATGACACGAGGTGGTATGTCATTAGACATCTTGTATGATAGTGACAAAACACCCTTCCAAGTTAAATTCACCTCACCCTCAACATCTATAGACCACCGTTCTATTCCCTTATTATCCTCGCCGATCCAAATTTACACTTTTATTACACGAAAAGGAATTGTGAAGCAAAAGGGTGAGCACAACTAGCTCAAGAAAGAAAGAATATCATGACTAAAGATAAATAAATTATCAATAGCCTTCAACAGTAATAAATCAGAGATTTAGAACATATGGTAGATGATAAAACTTTTCAACCATAGTTGCAGTGGAACGAGCAATCCATTAGAAAAGTCAATTTAACCATTTACTAAATAGAAAAATTGAATACTTTTATTTCATAAAATTTGGGGTCTTACAATCTCCCCTCCTTATGAAATTTCGTCTCCGAAATTTACGTACCTGGTATTTCAAGATTTGAGAATACCTTGCTTTCATTTTAGATTCCATCTTCCCTGTCCTCATGATTTCTTCCAATATTCTCGTTTTTTATTATCTCGCTTTAATATCCTCGCCCCGTGTGTTACTGACGGATCTGGTTCCATTATTTATTATTCGTTTAATATCCTCGTCTGCGTGCGCTTACGCCTTTACCGGTTTCATTATTTATTATTCTTTGAATATCTTGTTCGCAATGCTTACGCCTTTGGGATTCGATTCCATTATTTATTATTCTCGTTGGGAATAACTCGTCTGCATACATCCTATCGCACGCACGGTGAATCCTTCTATTATTCCATTATTTATTATTCTGTTGGAATAACCTGTCTATGTGGATTACCACATGCATTGTGAATGATCCTGTGTATTCATTCCTTATTAAATTGTGGAAATGATCTGTCTACGTGGATTACCGCATGGCGGGCGAAAATCCATTTGCAGTTTCATATATTTTATTATACTTAGTTGGTTAAAGCTTTGGCTTCTATACTCCATGAAATTAGTGGAATATCCTTGATATTTGTGCTTCATCCAAAGATCTTTTCATGGAAATATTCTTCTCGAGCATTCTTGAATTTTATCGCACAAAGCGGATCATGTCGATAATTTGACGTTATTGAGTTCGTGATAAATTAACTTATAAATCTTTAAAATTTATTCTTGAACTTGTTTTATCAAATTGTCATCATCCTCATGATTATATTATGTTGAAAGTCATCTTTGGCTTACGTGCATAGATGGACTTGGTATGATTATGACCAGGGATTATTCGGTATAATCATGACCATAATATGACGAATGATGTGGTAAAAGTCCTCATTGGCCTGTAGTTCATTGGTGGACGCTTATTGGTATGATTATGACCAGGATTATTCGGTATATAGTCATGAACATTGATGATTACATGAATATCCTCGGTAGTGGGCGTGGGATGATTCGATTTTATTTATTGTCGAGTCTCAAACGATAAAGTTGATGAAAACTTTTTAAATCATGAAGATAGTAGATTTTATACCTTACTTGACTCTTCTAATGGATTGCTTAATCCGCCGCAGCTTAAACTTGTTGTCTATTATATTCTATCGCTTTAACATTATTGAAGGCTAATGATAATTTATTCTGCATTATCTTAGTCATAATATTTCTTACTAGGATAGTTGAGCTCACCCTTTCTTTCACTGTTCTCTTCAGGAAATGAGAACGTAGCTGGGACTAGTCGGGGAACAAAGTGATGGTCCTAGATGGTGCATTAGTAGTCCTCACTATTCTGTGAAATAGTGTGATAATAAATGTAATGAGGACTCCATTGAGTATGGATATTGTCTAGATGACAATATTTGTATTAAAACTCACAGCCTATGTTTTGTCGTATTTCACACGACTGTTGTATAATTAAGTTGTAATTGTATTCAGTACCTTGTATCTGGCGACTCAAGATGGGTGATGTATACCTGTTTTGGGGGCGGCACAGTTAGTATTAAAGCTTAGGGATATGATCCCTGGCTGATATGTGAGACAAGAACTAGGAGGGGAGAGACAGGGAATTCCGTCGCTAGTATAACCTACCTAAGTTTATTTGGTATTTAATTAGTCGGTCAGAGTATATGGATAATATGTGACATGTTAATTAACCCTTGTTTTGTGGCAGTATTTGAAAATAACATCCGAAAATATTGGGATAAGCAATGAAGCACATGAGACCGTTGAGTCACCAATGATCAATATCCAGGATAATGTGCAACAAGAATACAATAATCCTCAGGTAAACAATAACACCGATGAAATGATGAACGATGGGATGTTCAGAGGCTTTATGCAATTCATGCAACATCGGTGAGAGAGACTCGCTTTTATAATGCGGTGGAAACAATGGAAACCCACGATTTGGCCACCGCTAAGCGCTCAGGAGAGTGGGACCACCGAGTTTTTGGGAAAGCGAAGAACCACTTAAGGCGAGGCGTGGTTAAAGCAGATCACCAAGATATTTGATGTCTTGTGATGCTCTGAGGAGCAAAAGGTTCCCTTTGCCACCTTTATGTTGCGTGAAGAAGCAGATTATTGGTGGGAATCAGAAACGCACTCAACCGACGACTCAAGATGTCTTGGGAGAAGTTCCAAGAGTCGCTCAATGATAAGTACTTTCCCGAAAGTATTCGGCTACACATGAAGGAGGTGGAGTTTATCAAGTTGGAACAAAACAATATGACCGTGTCGCAAAGACGAGGCTAAGTTTGCCGAGTTATCCCGATTTCAGATCCCATTTGGTCGATAATGAGGAGCGAATGACGCGAATGTTTCTAAGAGGTTTGAAACCCGATATACGCCAATACCTCATTTCTCACAAACTTTGTTTATATTCGAGATGTTGTGAATATGGCTCGCTTATTGGAGCGCGATAATGATTCAAAGACAACCAAAAGGTAATGACCAACAACACGATATTAATCGTATCAAGTGGCAACAACCATCTAACAATGATAACCATCGTGGGGAAATTATCACGCCAAGAATGGTAACCACTTTGGTAATCATGGCCAAGATAATAGAAGTGGAAATTTCAAGAAGAGAAGGTTCAATAATGATGGAAAGACAACAAAGACCAAAGACTTTTGTTGTTAAGGAAGGAGAACGACCACCGGTCAGATGTTACAAATGCGAGGGGGAGGGGACACATCACCAAACTCAGACGCAGCAGCCCAAGCATGTTACAATTGTGGAAGAGAAGGTCACCTAGCCCGATTTTGTCGTGCACCAAAGTCAAGTCCAGCTGGGATAGTGATGCCAAAGGATGTCCCAGACAAGCCAAAGCCGGTAGTTTAAGAGAGAGCATTTTTTTTGACGAGGAACCTGAATAAAAATATCACGGGTTAGTTAATTATAAATTCTTGCGAAGTCTATATCTTATTAGATACCGGTTCTACCCATTATTTTATCTCTCTTGCTTGCGCTCAACGTTTAAATTTGACTTCGGAGAAATTAGACTTTGACTCATTGGTTTAAACTTCGATAGTAGAAAATTTCGTTACCTCCACTATTTATAAATCTTGTTGATTCAAATCGACACTTTCACGTTACCTGTTAATCTTATCTCTTTGAAAATACTTGCCTTTGATGCGATTTTAGGAATCGATTGGTTAACTACTCATCATGCTTTTCGTAAGGTTGTTAGCTTTCATATTCCTAACCAACCTGTTATGCGAATTCAAGCAACCAAACCACTAAAGTCAATCATTGTCATATCAAGCCATAAGTAAAGAGCCCCGGTCCTTTCGTTGTTGACTTCCTTCTGTGAAATGCACTGAAGCCAGACTTTCTGTAGGCGACGTCGTGAATGACGATGGCAATTTGATAGGTATCAATGTGACGTGCTATCCAAGTCTTGGATGAGAGTCACAGTTTTGAATGATATTTCTATTGTTAATAAATTTTCTAACGTATTCTTGAAGACTTCTTAGCCTACCCCTAGAGCGTAAAATCGAATTTTGTATTGACCCCAGTACAAAACCCATTTCTTAAACCCTCAAATATTTTCTTCACCTAAAACGAACGTAACATGTACCAAAGACGTTGGCTCGAGCTGTTGAAGATTACGATCGTACCATTCAATATCATCGTGGAAAAAGCGAACGTGGTAGCTGACACGTTGAGTAGAAGATCATATGCGTTTACGAGTGTGATGTTGTTAACAGAGAGACACATTTTGTATAACTTACAAATGATGGAGATAGAGTTAAAGACTCTAGGGACCCACGTGAAGATAACGAATATACGAGTAGAATCGACTTTAATCGATAAAGTTAAAGCCGCTCAAGCTACACACCCGGAGCTGATGAATGTAAAGAATTAAGAAAGTTCAAGAGGGCGTTATTCTAGAGGCAAGAATCGACGAATAGATGAAATCTCAACCCTTGATTTAATTGGCCCATTTAAAATCCTCGATCGAGTAGGAACTGTGGCTTATAGACTCGTTTTACCGCCAAGTATGTTGCGTGTTCATAACGTTTTTAACGTATCGATGTTACGTAAATATGGGGACGACCCAAACAACATTATTAATTTAGAATCGGACGAGATAACGGATGATTTAACATATGAGGAGATACATGTTAAAATCTTGGATAAGAAGGATTATATTTGACACTTAAAGGTTATACCTCAAGAGTTAGAATCTGAAATGAAGTCAAGATACCCTCACCTCTTCTAAGATACCAGTATCGATGACGTAAATTTCGAGGGCGAAATTTCATAAGGAGGGGAGATTGTGAGACCCTAGATTTTATAAATAAAGATTTAAATTTCTCGAATTTTTTTTTTAATATTATGGTGTGGATTTGATATAATGTTATAGTTGTGGATAGTATTTATAAATTTTGAAAAGTAAGCAAGTGGTTATATAATATTCGATTGGTCGGGGAATATTCGTTTTAACAAGGAATATTGTACGACGGCACAATCATTGGTGGACCCCACAACAGAAGTATTGTCGTAGTTAGAAAACGACAAAATTATCTTTCTATAAAAATAAACTACGGAGGTGTTACCGTTAAAACCGTTGAACTACTCTTTAGTAAAAGTACAATAATACGCTGGTGTCGTTGCATAGTAGCACCAGATTGATTATTGATGCTTACGTGAGAAGTCACTCGCTTATACTCAATTATTGCTACAATAATTGTCGCATCATATCTCTCTTATATTATTGATTCAATTATTGTTACAAAGATCATCCGCATTATATGATATATTATTAAATCAATAATTGAGACGGCAAAGTTATTCATTTTATTATTTACAATATTGACAATGTCTAGAAGTTCTGTCAAGGAGAGGTTTGGTCACCTAATTGCGCGCCAATAAGGAGAAATCCTTCTCAGAAAGCCCCCTCTTTCCTGGGAACGACCTGGTTGTTAAATATTGTGAATTATAATATTAATGATGAATAAGTTCGTGTTGATTAAAGATGAATTTTATAGTTCTATTGTGTTGGAATTATTTATGTTAGTGGAAATCGACATTTGTTTCGATAATAATTGATGTCTGGAGGTTATATTGTTCAATCGGGTATTCGGAGCACTTTTTATGTCGGAGTACTATTCACGAGTTACTATTCACGAGTTACTATTAACAGGGTACTATTCACCCGTAAGATATATTTCTTTTCTGTCCAAATCATTTTTTGGTACAATATTATTCCATGAGGAGATGTGCTAATTTTTTAGACCGTTGGTTAAATATATAATAGTAAATCAATATGGACCGCTGGTGGAAAGTTATAATAGTAAATCAATATGGATCATTGGTTTAAAGTTTTAATAGTAAATCAAGATGACCGCTGCTTTAAGTTTTAATAGTAAACCAATATGGACCGTCTGCTTAAAAAGTAAATCAATCTGGACCGCTTCATGAATTAGTTACTATTCAGTCCATTCTCCTATAAATAGAAGCTCATTCCTTCATTATTTCTTACGAATTCACTGAAACTCTAGAGAGAGAAACTATAGAGAGAAAGAAGAAAAGTGTTATGCTACTTCACTACTTCTATATCCGGAACTCTTCTTTCTAAGGTAGGGAATATTATTTGTTGTACCCATAAGGGGTATTCTTTCTTTCTTATTCATGAAGAGAACTTCATTATTCCATTCTTTATTATTCTCGTTGGAATAACTCAGATACGCGGATATACCCTATACTTGGTGAAATTCTTCTGTTATTCCATTCTTTATTATTATGTTGGAATAACCTATCTATGCAAAGTACTGCATACATGGTGAAATTCTTCTGTTATTCCATTCTTTATCATTATGTTGGAATAACCTGTTTATGCGAAGTACCGCATACATGGTGAAATTCTTCTAATATTCTATTCTTTATTATTCTGTCGGAATATCGTGTCTGTGCGTTTACGACGGACTTAGTTCCATTATTTATTATTCTATCGGAATATCCTGTCTGTGCGTTTACGCTGGACCTAGTTCCATTATTTATTATTCTCCCTTAATATCCTCGCTCTGCATGCGTTTATGCTTGACTGGTTCCATTATTTATTATTCTGTTGAGAATAACTCGTTTTGTCAGATCTCTCACACGCGTGGTGAATCCTTCATTATTCCATTATATATTATTCTCGCTGGAATAACTGCATATGTGGATTACTACATGCACGGTGAATGATCCTGTGTATTCATTCTTTATTAAATTGTGGAAATGATCTGTCTACGTGGATTACCGCATGGCGGGAGAAAATCTATTTACAGTTTCATATATTCTATTATACTCAGTTGGTTAAAGCTTTGGCTTCTATACTCTATGAAATTAGTGGAATATCCTTGATATTTGCGCTTCATCCAGTATCTTTTCATGGAAATATTCTTCTGAGCATTCTTGAATTTTACCGCACAAAGCAAAGATCATGTCGACAATTTGATCGTTATTGAGTTCGTGATAAATTAACTTATAAATCTTTAAAATTTATCCTTGAACTTGTTTTATTGAATTGTCATCATCCTCAGGATTATATTATGTTGAAAGTCATCTTTGGCTTATGTGCATAGATGGACTTGGTATGATTATGACTGTGGATTATTCTTGTATAATCATGAATCGTAATATGATTTAATGATGTGGTAAAAGTCCTCATCGGCACGTAGTTCATCGGTGGACGCTTATTGGTATGATTATGACCGATTATTATTCTAAGATAGTCATGACCATTGATGATTACATGAATATCCTCGGTCAGGAGCAGGGATGATTCGATTTTATTTATTAAGCTGAGTCTCAACGATAAAGTTGATGAAAAACTTTTTAAATCATAGAAGATAGTAGATTTTATACCTTACTTGACTCTTCTAATGGATTGCTTAATCCGCTGCAATTAAACTTGTTGTCTATTATATTCTATCAGTTTAACATTATTGAAGGCTAATGATAATTTATTCTGCATTATCTTAGTCATAATATTTCTTACTGGGCTAGTTGAGCTCACCCTTTCTTTCACTGTTCTCTTCAGGAAATGAGAACGTAACTGGGACTAGTCGGGGAACAGAGTGATGGTCCTAGATGGTGCATTAGTAGTCCTCATTATTCTGTGAAATAATGTGATAATAAATGTAATGAGGACTCCATTGAGTGTGGATATTGTCTAGATGACAATATTTGTATTAAAACTCACAGCCTATGTTTTTTCGTATTTTACACGACTGTTGTATAATTAAGTTGTAATTGTATTCAATACCTTGTATCTGGCGACTCAAGATGGGTGATGTATACATGTTTTGGGGGCGTCACATCCTTAGACAGAACTTTCTAGACATTACCAATAATGTTATCTAATAATATTATTCAAATAATATGAATTATTGATTTGATAATGGAAAATACTGTGTAGTGACAATTATTGAAACAACAATAATATAAAATATCAACGTAGCAATTATCGAATCAATAAAATAAAATATTGAACAATAATTACTGTAACAATTATTGAGTAGTGCCTTCACGTAAGAATCAATAATTGGTGCAATACCGTATGCCATCGCTAACAACGCTGTGTTCTTCGTATGTTTAACCACCGGGTATTCCAACAGTGTTAACGGTAACAACTACACCGTTATTTATAAACAACTTATACTTGTCGTTTTCGTCATCCAATCACTTTCCGTTATGGGGCCCACACAAGGCTGCGCCGTCGTACGAATATTTCCCTACAGTAAGAATATTCTGCGACCAAACGAATATTCCCCGACAACAATGAATATTTTATAACCACTTGCTTATTTGAAATATTAGCGCATTTTACCCATAACTAACCACATTAATCAATTCAACCCTTACTATTTCAAAATAATAAATAGAGAAATTCAATTTCATTTATAATAAGTTGGGGTCTTACAACCTCCCCTCATGAAATTTCATCCTCGAAATTGACGTACGTACCTGGTGTTTCGAAAAGGTGAGGATACCTCGCTTTCATTTCTATTTCCAACTCCCAGGTCATTTCCTCAATAGCATGGTTCCTCCACAAAACTTTGACTTGTGGTATGACCTTTGTGCGTAGGACATGCTCCTTTTTATCCAAGATCTTGACAGGTACCTCCTCATACGTTAAGTCTTCGGCTATCTCATCTGGTTCTAACTCAATAACATGGTTCAGGTCTTTCACATATTTACGAAGCACAAATATGTAAAAAATATTATGAACACGAGATATACTTGGAGGTAATGCGAGTCTATAGGCCACATTTCCTACTCGGTCAAGAATTTGAAATGGACCAATATATCGTGGATTGAGCTTTCCTCTCTTCCCAAATCTTGTAACTCCCTTCCATGGAGTAACTCGCAACAATACATGATCCCCAATACTAAATTCCACGTCCTTTTGATGAAGATCTGCAAAACTCTTGTCGATCTTGTGCCGTTTGTATACGTTGTCGAATCATTTGGATCTTTTCCGTAGTCATACGTACCAACTCTGGTCCCAACAATGTTACTTCACCCACCTCATCCCAACATATTGGAGAGTGACACTTTCATCCATATAATGCTTCTAATGAAGCCACACCTATACTTGCCTGATAACTGTTGTTGTAGGAGAATTCCACCAATGGTAAATACTTATCCTAACTCCTTTTGAAGTCTAAGACACAGAGTCTTAATAGATCTTCAAGAGTTTGAATAGTCCTCTCAGATTGTCCGTCCGTTTAAGGATGGTATGCCGAACTGAATCGTAAATCCGTGCCCATAGCTTTTTGCAAGCTAACCTAAAATCGTGAAGTAAATCTTGGGTCACGATCCGAAACTATGGATAATGACATGCCATGCAATCTCACAATCTCATTTACGTACATACGAACAAGATGTTCAAGGGAATAAGTCTCCCGTATCGGCAAGAAATGAGCAGACTTAGTTAATCCATCAACAATAACCCAAATCACATCTATGCCTTGAGAAACCGTGGGAAGACCCGTAACGAAATCCATGGTAATGTGTTCCCACTTCCATTTCAGAATCTCAAGTGGTTGCAATGGACCCTTTGGCACTTGATGCTCCACCTTTACACGTTGACAAGTTAAACACCTCGAGATAACTTCGCGATCTCTCTTTTCATATTGTTCCACCAAAATGTATGTCGAAGATCACGATATATTTTTGTACTTCTAGGATGGATTAAAAACGGTGTATTGTGTTCCTCCATCATGATCTTGTATTTCAAATCAGAGTCATTAGGAACACAAAGTCTGGAGTGGACTCGAATTATTCTTTCTTCATCGATTCTTGCTTTTGGAATAACACCTTCTTATACTTTCTTCTTCATACTCATCAGCTCCGGGTCTGTGGCTTGAGCAACTTTAACTTTTTCGATTAAAGTCGGTTCAATGTGTATACTTGACATCATCGCATGGGTCCCCGGAGTCTTGAATTTTATCTTCATCTTTTGTAAATCACACAAAATGGGCCTTTGTGTTGACAACATCGCACTCGTTCCCACATATGATCTTCTACTTAATGCGTCAGCTACCACATTCGCTTTTCTAGGATGGTATTGAATGGTATGGTCGTAGTCTTTCAACAGCTCAAGCCATCGTCGTTGCCGCATGTTGAGTTCCTTTTGAGTGAAGAAATATTTGAGGCTTTTATGATCCGTATAAATCTCCACTTTCTCCCCATACAGGTAGTGTCTCCTGATCTTCAAAGCAAAAACAACTGCTGCCAACTCTAGATCATGAGTAGGATAATTCCTCTCTTATTCTTTGAGTTGTCGTGAGGCATAAGCTATGACTTTCCCATGTTGCATGAGAACACATCCTAACCCTTTGCCTGAAGCATCGCTGTAGATAAAAAATCCATCTGAACCAGATGGTATTGTCAGAACAGGTGCCAAAATGAGTCTCCTCTTGAGATATCGGAAATTCTTTTCGCATTCCTCACTCCATACGAATTTTGTATGTTTACGAGTCAGCTGAGTTAACGGAGTAGTGATTTGAGAAAATCCTTCCATGAATCTCCGATAATAACCAGCTAAGCCCAGAAAGCTACGTACTTCGGTCACCGACTTCGGTTGCTCTCAACTTTGTATTGCTTCAATCTTCGTCGGGTTAACAGATACTCCATGTATTGACACCACGTGCCCAAGGAATGCTACTTCCTCAAGCCAGAACTCGCATTTCTTCAACTTGGCATATAGCTTGTTTTCACGAAGCCTTTGCAGTACCAGCTTCAAATGGTGCTCATGATCTTCACGGTTTTTGGAATAGATGAGGATGTCATTAATAAAGACGACAACAAACTAATCCAAATATTCTTTGAACACTCGGTTCATCATATCCATGAAAGCCGCAGGAGCATTAGTCAATCCAAAAGACATGACTAAGAATTCATAATGCCCGTATCGAGTTCTGAAGGTAGTCTTTGGAATATCCTCAGTTCTAATCTTCAGCTAATGATATCCAGAACGAAGATCGATCTTTGAAAAGAATTGTGCTCCTTGCAACTGGTAAAACAAGTCATGAATGCGAGGTAGCGGATACCTATTCTTGATGGTGACATGGTTCAATTCTCGATAGTCAATACAAAGTCGCATACTCCCGTCTTTCTTCTTTATAAATAAAATAGGAGCACCCTAAGGAGATGTACTAGGATGAATGAAACCGATGTCCAACAACTCCTGTAGTTGGACCTTTAACTCCTGAAGTTCAATAGGAGCCATTTGATATAGGGTTTTTGAAATGGGCTTTGTACCAGGTTCAAGGTCAATAAAGAAATCAACTTCACGTTCTGGGGGTAGTCCGGGAAGTTCTTCAGGAAATACGTCAGGAAATTCACTAACAACAGAAATTTTATTCAAATCTGATGTGTTTTTGTTCAAGTCCGTGACATGAGCTAAGAAAGCTTGACATCCGTTTTTCAATAAACGGATAGCTTTATGGCTTGATATGACAGTGATTGACTTTAGAGGTTTGGTTGCTTGAATTCGCATAACAGGCTGGTTAGGAATATGAAAACTAACAACCTTACGAAAATAATCAATTTTAGCACGATGAGTGGTTAACCAATCAATCCCTAAAATCACATCAAATGCAAGTATTTTCAACGAAATAAGATCGGCAGGTAATGTGATGGTACCAACTTGAATCAAGCAAGATTTATAAACAGTAGATGTAATGAAAGTTTTTCCTAACGGAGTCTCAACAGATAAGTCAAAGTTTAATTTCTCCGGAGTCAAGTTTAAACGTTGAGCACAAGTAGGAGAGATAAATGAATGGGTAGCACCAGTATCTAATAAGGTATAAACTTCACAAGAATTTATGATTATCTTACCCGTGATCACCTCATTTGGGTTCCTCGCATTTTGACCAATCATGACAAACGCTCTTCCAGTAACCGTTGACTTTGACTTTTCTAGGACAGCCTTTTGAGTCACCATCCCCGTTGGACTTGGTTTCGCTCACAAGATAATCTCGTTTATATGTCCTTCCTTTCCACAATTATAACATACCTTGAACTGTTGTGGACAGTTTGGGTTGATGTGTCTCTCTTTTCCACATTTATAGCATACGACCGATGGTCGTTCTCCTCCCTTAAAACCAGTTACTGCTGGTGCTGACGTCTTCACATTATCATTGTTGAATCTCCTCTTTTTAAAATCTCCCCCCGACTCGTTTCTTCTATTTTCATGGCCACGATTACCACTAGAGTGGTTACCTCTTTTGTCCGTATTTTTCTTTCCCCGCTGGTTATCATTGCTCTGATGACTGCTGTCACCGGTATGACCCTGGTTGTGGTCCCTCGGTTGAACGTACTCGTTATCTCACTCTAATAATTGAGTCCTGTTGACAACATCTGAATATAGAGAAAATTTATGAGAAATGAGATATTGACGTATGTCGGGTTTTAAACCTCTCAGAAACATCCGCGTCATACGTTCCTCATTCTCCACCAAATGATGTGCAAACCTGGATAACTCCACAAACTTCGCCTCGTACTGGGACACCGTCATGTTGTTTTATTCCAGTCTAATAAACTCTGCCTCCTTCATATGGCCAATACTTTCAGGAAAGTACTTGTCATTGAAAAGTTTCTGAAATGTTTCCCAAGACATGTTGAGTGCGGCAGGCTGGGTACGCTTCACAGACTCCCACCAGTAGTCTGCCTCGCCATAAAACATAAAGGTGGCGAATGAAACCTTCTGTTCCTCCGTGTATCCCAAGACATCGAATATCTTGGTAATTTGTTTAACCCACGTTTCCACCTTGATCGGATCCGGCTTTCCCATAAATTCTGGTGGTCCCAACTCTTTAAACTGCTTGGCTGTGACAAGTCGCGCATTGCTATCATTTCCACCTGTATTTTGTGCACGAGTCTCCTCAATCGATTTTGCATGAACCGTAAAAAGCTTCTAAACATCCCATCATTCATCATTTGTTCGATAGTGTTGTTTACGGAGGAATACCGCCTTCCCATTGCACGTTCCCACAGGTGGTGATTAAAGGTGTCTCCACGGTCTCATTCACTCCACTGTTAATATAATCAGCGCCATTCTCAAATACTGCCATAAAACAAGGGTTAATTAAAGAAATTAACATATCAGATAATATCCCTATATTCTGACCAACCAACAAATAAGCTTAGGTAGGACACACTAGCGAAGGATTTACTCGTCTCTCCCTCCTAGTTCTATTCCCCGATCTCCGCCAGAGACCATATCCCTAAGCTCTGATATCAACTGTGACGCCCCCAAAATAGGTATACAACACCCATTCTGAGTTGCCAAATACATGGTACAAAAACAACAACAACTTTATTAATACAATTATCGTGCGAAATACGACAACGCTTAAACTGTAAGCTTAAATACAAATATTATCATTTAGAAAATATCCACACTCAAATAAGTCCTCATTAAAATTATTGATACACTATTTTACAAAATAGTGAGGACTATTAAAACAACTTCTAGAACCATCATTCCACACCCCGACTAGTACTCGCTACATTCTCGCCTCCTGAGAAGAAAAATGGAACAAAAAGGAAAAGGGTGAGCTCAACTAGCCCAGTAAAGAATATTCTGACTAAGATAATATAGAACAGATTATCATTAGTCCTCAACAGGGAAAAATCTAATAGAATACAATAGACAACAAGTTTTAAATTAATATTCGCAGCGGAAATAAGAATTCATTAGAAGAGTTAAGTAGAGAATGAAATCTACTATCTTCTATATATGAATTTAAAAGTTCATCGTCAAAATTTTATCCCTGTAACATCAATCAATATATATCTCGAATCAAATATTCATCTTCGCACTCTGAAGCCAAAGATATTCATCACCGGTCATGTTCATCTAAACACTGCTCATCTTTTTTGCACTACGGGCCAAAGATATTCATCAGAAAATCATTCATCTTTGCACTACATGCCAAAGATATTCAGTTATATCATCATTTAGGACTGAGGATGATGAAAAATATTTTAAAGAAAATGAATCCAGTGAAACAAAAGAACCAATATTAAGGATTCGTACTTTAAACAATCCAAGTTCAAAAATACTTCATAAATAACCATAGTGGAGTAAAATTCAAGAATGAAGATCAAAACATTGATACAATCAAAGCTAGTATCCATAATAAATATCTTGGACAAAAAGCGAAAATTTAATTTTTCTGTGAATAGTGCCGTATACGTGAATAGTGCCGTATACGCGAATAGTAACCCCGACACTAAAAGACAATAATTTCACAAGAAAAATTTTGTCAATATTCTGGCATAATGATATTAAAAGAAATAATATCATTTATAAAAAATAACATCCCTTACCTCGAAAAGACAAGATTTCCGACCGAATATCGGATATAGTCTTTGAAGGAACTTGCACCGTATAGCAACACTCAAAGTACCAAAATACTCACAAAAATACGCTCGATATTATAGAGAGAGAAATCTTTAGTTTCTGGTGTGATTTTCAATTCTAACTTAAGCACCCTATTTATAGGAAAATGCTTAGAACACCAAAGCAGAAAATTTAATAAAATATTAATATATTTTTATAAATTTCCTACTCCCACTTTGACAATCCAATTTCAGCACATTAACCACACAAGTGGGGCCCACCATCTCACAAAAAACGTTTTTCCATAAAAAATTTATTTAAAACTCCAAAAATCAATTATTCCGAAACTTCAATAATTCATAATAAATAGCCCCTTTTTCAGAAAAATTCGAATCTTATGTCCATTCCATAGGAAATTCAATTCTCTACAACTTTGTAGTTTTAAGTTTTTCCAAATTTCAAAATCAAAAATCAAGAACCTGGGTCCAAAACATAAAAACATGTTTTAAATATTTTTTGTAACAAAAATACTCTTCCTCCTCATTTACTCATATATCCCACATTCATTGTAAAAATATCACTATTATTATATTATTATAATATAATAATATATTTAATTGATTTATTTTATCAGAAAAGATAAAATATCAATTTTCAACAATTGTCACATTAAAAATTTTCTCCATCTATATCCACATAAAATGAATATTTTCCTTATCATATAAATCAATAATTAATTATTCACAAATAATATTACAGAATCACAATACTGACAACCAGGCCTGTGACACCCCCAAAATAGGTATACATCACCCATCTTGAGTTGCCAAATATATGGTACAAAATTCAAATACAACTTAATTATACAACACTCGTGTAAAATACGACTAAACATATGCTGTGAGTTTTAATACAAATATTATCATCTAGACAATATCCACACTCAATGGGGTCCTCATTATATTTATTATTACACTATTTCACAGAATAGTGAGGACTACTAATGCACCATCTAGGACCATCACTCTGTTCCCCGACTAGTCCCTGCTACGTTCTCATTTCTTGAAGAGAACAATGAAATCAAAAGGGTGAGCTCAACTAGCCCAGTAAGAAAAATATTATGACTAAGATAATACAGAATAATTTATCATTAGTCTTCAACAGTGTTAAACTGATAAAATATAACAAACATCAAGTTTAACTGCAGCGGAATAAGCAATCCATTAGAAGAGTCAAGTAGAGAATAAAATCTACTATCTTCGATGATTTAAAAGGTTTTTCATCACTTTTATCGCTGAGACTCAGCTTAATAAATAAACCACATCATCCTTGCGCTACGGCCAATGATATTCATTAGTATCACGACAACAAATTATCCATGCACTACGGGCCAAGGATATTCGTGTATTTATCAATGGTCATGATCATGCCAACAACTATCCATCAATGCACCACGACCAATGAGGATTTTTACCACATCATTTGTAATATTATGGTCATGATTATATCGAATAATCCCTGGTCATAATCATACCAAGTCCATATATGCACTACAGGCCACAGATGACTTTTAACATATTATAAACATGAGGATGATGTCAATTCAATAAAACAAGTTCAAGAATACATTTTAAAGATTTATAAGTTAATTTATCCTGAACTCAATAACGTCTAAATTGTCAACATGATACTGCTTTGTGGAGTAAAATTCAAGAATGTTCAGAAGAATATTTCTATGAAAAGATACTGGATGAAGCGCAAATATCAAGGATATTCCACTAATTTAATGGAGTATAGAAGTCAAAGCTTTAACCAACTGAGTATAAGAGAATAAACTGCAAACGGATTTTCGTCCGCCTTGCGATAATCCAATTTGACAGATCATTTCCACAATTTAATAAGGAATGAATACAAAGGATCATTCACCATGCATGTGATAATCCACATGATGTGTTATTCCAATGAAATAATAAAGAATGGAATAATCAAGAAATCACAATGCATGCGATAGACCGCACAGACATGTTATTCCAACATAATAATAAAGAATGAAACCAGTGTCATGCGTAATCCGCATGATATGTGATGTTTCAACAGAATAATAAAGAATCGGAACCAGTCGTCACGCGTAAATCGCATGCATGTGATGTTCCAATGTAATAATAAAGAATCGGAACAGTCATGCGTGAACGCACGCATAAGATGTTCTAATGAATAATAAAGAATGAAATAACGTAAGAATTTCACCATGTATGCGGTATTTGCGCCAAGAGCAAAGTTATTCCAACATAATGATAAAGAATGGAATAACATAAGTTCTCTTCATGAAGACGAAAGAAATAATACCCTCACGACAGTACAACAAATAATATCCCTTACCTTACAAGAAACCGGATATAGGAGTAGTGAAGTAGCGAATACTTTTCTTCTTTCTCTCTATAGTTTCTCTCTTTAGAGTTTCAAAGAATTAAGTAAGAAATAATGAAAGAATGAGCTTCTATTTATAGGAGAATGGATTTGAATAAGAATAACTAATTCATGAATACTTCTCTAGATTGATTTACTTTTAAACAGATTTATCCATATTGATTTACTATGCAATATTAATAAAATATTCTAATAAAACAAAATCTTTTAAATAAAATATAATATATTCTATTTATAATCTAATAAAATGAATAACTTTATAAAAGTATTACTGTTTTATATATAAAAAAATTTACTATGCAAACACTATGCATAATAGAATATTATATATTCTATTTATAGTATAATAAAACAAATAACTTTATAAAATTATTCTGCTTTTATATAAAAAGTTTTTGTTTTATTACATTTATAATAATAATAAAACAAAACTTATCACCTTTATTATAATTCACAATATTAATCGACTGTGTCGTTCCTTGGAAAGAAGGGGCTTTCCAATAAAGATTTCTCCCTATCAGCAATTTTAATTAGGTGACCAAACTTCTCCTTGGCGTAACTTCTAGACATCGTTAATATTGCAAATAATAATATTAATAACTCTGTCGTCTCAATTATTAATTTAATAATATATAAAATATTGACAATAATTGAATCAAATAACGTGAGATACTATGCAAAGAATTATCGTAACAATAATTGAACAAAACTAAGTGACTTCTCACGTAAGCATCAATAATCAATACCGTATGCTACTATGCAACCACGCGTATTACTTTACTTTTAACACCGGATGTTTCAATAGTTAACGGTAAAACTTCCATCGTTATTTTCATAAAGTATTTTTGTCATTTTCTCAATCCGACAATAATTTCGTTGTGGGGTCCACCAATGATTGTGCCGTCGTACGGATATTCCCCGATAAAAAGAATATTCCCCGACCAATCGAATATTATACAACAACTTGCATACTTTTCAAAATTTATAAATACTACCCACAACTATAACACTATCTCAAATTCACACCATAATATTAAAAAAATTTCGAGAAATTTAAATCTTTATTCATAAAATTTAGGGTCTCACAATCTCCCCTCCTTATGAAATTTTGCCCTCGAAATTTACGTACGTACCTGGTATGCTGAAGAGATGAGGATACCTTGACTTCATTTCAGATTCTAACTCTTGAGGTATAGCCTTTGAGTGTTGAATACGATCCTTCTTATCCAAGATTTTAACACGTATCTCCTAATACGTTAAATCTTCTGCTATCTCGTCTAGTTCTAATTTAATAATGTGGTGCGGGTCTTTCACATATTTACGTAACATAGATATGTGAAAAACGTTATGAACACGAGACAAACTTGGCGGTAAAATGAGTCTATAGGCCACAGTTCCTACTCGATCAAGGATTTCAAATGGGCCAATTAAATCAAGGGTTGATATTTCATCTCTTCGTCGATTCTTGCTTCTAGAATAATGCCCTCTTGAACCTTTTACTTCACATTCATCAGATTCGGGTGTGTAGCTTGAGCGGCTTTAACTTTATCGATTAAAGTCGATTCTACTCGTATATTCGTTATCTTCACGTGGGTCCCTAGAGTCTTTAACTCTATCTTCATCATTTGTAAGTTATACTGAATGGGTTTTGTGTTAACAACATCGCACTCAGAAACGCATACATGATCTTCTACTCAACGCTTCAAATTTCTGACGTTCGCTCTTCCACGATGATATTGAATGGTATGATCGTAATCTTCAACAGCTCGAGCCAACGTCTTTGGCGCATATTACGTTCATTTTAGTTGAAGAAATATTTGAGGGTTTTAGAAATGAGTTTTGTACTGGGGTCAATACAAAATTCGATTTCACGCTCTAGGGGTATGCTAAGAAGTCCTTCAGGAATACGTCAGGAAATTTATTAACAATAGAAATATCATTCAAAACTGTGACTCTCATCCAAGACTTGGATAACACGTCACATTGATACCTATCAACTTGCCATCGCTATTCACAACGTCCCCTACTAAAAAGTCCGGCTTTGCAGCATTCCACACAAGGAAGTCAACAACGAAAGGACCGGGGCTCTTTACTTATGGCTTGATATGACAATGATTGACTTTAGTGGTTTGGTTGCTTGAATTCGCATAACAGATTGGTTAGGAATATGAAAGCTAGCAACCTTACGAAAAGCTTGATGAGTAGTTAACCAATCGATCCCTAAAATCACATCAAAGGCAAGTATTTTCAAAGAGATAAGATCGACAGGTAATGTGAAAGTGTCGATTTGAATCAACAAGATTTATAAACAATGGAGGTAACGAAGGTTTCTACTAACGAAGTTTTAACCAATAAGTCAAAGTCTAACTTCTCCGGAGTTAAATTTAAACTTTGAGTGGAAGCAAGAGAGATAAAAGAATGGGTAGAACCGGTATCTAATAAGGTATAGACTTCGCAAGAATTTATAATTAACTAAACCGTGCTAACTTCGTTCGAGTTACTCGCTCTTTGAGAAGTCACGAAAAATGCTCTCCCTGAAACCACTGACTTTATTTTGTCCGTATCCGCCTTTGGTACCACCGTCCCAGCTGGACTTGATTTTTCTACAGGACAAAATCGAGCTATGTGATCGTCTTTTCCACAACTAAAACATACCATGGAAGGCTGTGGACTGTTTGGTCTGATATGTCCCTCCCCTCCGCATTTGAAGCATATGATAGGTGGTCGTTCTCCTTCCTTAACTACGGGTGCTGATGCTGACGTCTTTCCATCATTATTGAATCTCCTCTTCTTGAAATGTCCATTCTTATTGTTTTGGCCATGATTACCACCGAAGTGGTTACCATTTCTGGCATGTTGATTCCCTTCACGCTTATTGTCACCACTTTGATGACATTTATCACTGGTATTATCATTTTGTCGGCTGCTTTCTCTTGGTTGAGTTGACTCGTTATCGCGTTCCAATAACTGAGCCCTATTTACAACATCTGAATATAAACACAGTTTATGAGAAATTAGATATTGACGTATCTCGGGTTTCAAACCTCTTAGAAACATCCGCGTCATTCTTTCCTCATTATCAACCAAGTGAGACGCAAACTAGGACAACTCGGCAAACTTAGCTTCGTATTGTGACATGGTCATATTGTTCTATTCCAACTTGATGAACTCTACCTCTTTCATGTGACGAATACTTTCGGGAAAGTACTTGTCGTTGAATAGTTCTTGGAACTTCTCCCAAGACACCTTCAGTGCGGCAGGTTGAGTACGCTTTACCGATTCCCACCAGTAATCTGCCTCTCCTCGCAACATAAAGGTGGCAAAGGGAACTTTTTGCTCCTCGGAGAATCCCAAGAAATCAAATATCTTGGTGATCTTCTTTATCCACGTCTCCGCCTTAAGTGGTTTTGGCTCTCCAATAAACTCCGGTGGTCTCAGCTTCTTGAACTGTTTAGCGATGACCGTCTGAGAGTTGCCAGTGTTTCCACCTGCATTTTGGACAGGAGTCTCTCTTGCCTGATGTTGTACGAATTGTAGAAAGCTCCTAAACATTTCATCGTTTGCCATTTGGTCGGTGTTGTTGTTCACCTGAGGATTATTTCCTTCCTAATGCACATTATCCTGGGTGTTGATCCGTGGTGACTCAACGGTCTCCTGTGCTCCATTGCTATTCTCAATATTTTCGGATGTCATTTTCAAATACTGCCATAAAACAAGGGTTAATTGACATGCAACATATTATCCTTATACTCTGACCGACCAATTAAATACCAAATAAACTTAGGTAGGTCATACTAGCGAAGGAATTCCCCGTCTCTCCCCTCCTAGTTCTTGTCTCACATCTCAGCCAAGGATCATATCCCTAAGCTTTGATACCAACTGTGATGCCCCCAAAATAGGTATACATCACCCATCTTGAGTCGCCAAATACATGGTACAAAATTCAAATACAACTTAATTATACCATAGTCGTGTAAAATACGACTAGACATATGCTGTGAGTTTTAATACAAATATTGTCATGTAGACAATATCCACACTCAATGGGGTCCTCATTACATTTATTATTACATTATTTCACAGAATAGTGAGGACTACTAATGCACCATCTAGGACCATCACTCTGTTCCCCGACTAGTCCCTGCTACGTTCTCATTTCCTGAAGAGAACAATGAAAGCAAAAGGGTGAGCTCAACTAGCCCAATACTAAATATTATGACTAAGATAATGCAGAATAATTTATCATTAGTCTTCAATAGTGTTAAACTGATCAAATATAACAAACATCAATTTTAACTGCAGCAGAACGAATAATCCATTAGAAGAGTCATGCAGATAATAAAATCTACTATCTTCTATGATTTAAAAGGGTTTTCATCACTTTTATCGCTGAGACTCAGCTTAATAAATAAACCACATCATCCCTGCACTACGGCCAAGGATATTCATTAGTATCACGACCACAAATTATCCATACACTACGGGCCAAGGATATTCGTGTATTCATCAATGGTTATGATCATGCCAACAACTGTCCATCAATGCACTACGGCCAATGAGGATTTTCACCACATCATTTGTAACATTATGGTCATGATTATACCGAATAATCCCTGGTCATAATCATACCAAGTCCATATATGCACTACAGGCCACATATGACTTTCAACATATTATAAACATGAGGATGATGACAACTCAATAAAACAAGTTCAAGAATAAATTTTAAAGATTTATAAGTTAATTTATCCTGAACTCAATAACGTCTAAATTGTCAACATGATACTGCTTTGTGGAGTAAAATTCAAGAATGTTCAGAAGAATATTTCCATGAAAAGATACTGGATGAAGCGCAAATATCAAGGATATTCCACTAATTTCATGGAATATAGAAGTCAAAGCTTTAACCAACTGAGTATAAGAGAATATATGAAACTGCAAATGGATTTTCGTCCGCCATGCGGTAATCCACTTAGACAGATCATTTCCACAATTTAATAAGGAAAGAATACAAAGGATCATTCACCCTGCATGTGATAATCCACATAGACAGGTTATTCTAACAGAATAATAAAGAATGGAATAACAGAAGAAATCACCATACACGCGATAGACCGCACAGACAGGTTTTTCCAATAAAATAATAAATAACGGAACCAAATCAAATGCGTAATTGCACGCAGACGAGATGTTCCAACGAGAATAATAAAGAAGGAACGGAACCAAATTCATGTGTAAATGCACGATAGGATGTTCCAAATGTAATAATAAAGAATGGAATAATGTAAGAATTTCACCACCATATGCGATGCAGATTGCAGATGAGATAAAGTTATTCCAACATAATGATAAAGAATGGAATAATGTAAGTTTTCTTCATGAAGACGAAAGAAATAATACTCCTTACGAGTACAACAAATAATATCCCTTACCTTAGAAGAAACCGGATATAGGAGTAGTGAAGTAGCGAGAATACTTTTCTTCTTCTCTCTATAGTTTCTCTCTCTGTAGTTTCAAAGAATTCGTAAGAAATAATGAAGGAATGAGCTTCTATTTATAGGAGAATGGACTAAATAGTAACTAATTCATGAACTATTCTAGATTGATTTACTTTTAAACGAGACGGTCCATATTGATTTACTATGCAAAAATATAATAAAATATTCTAATAAAACAAAATCTTTTAAATAAAATATAATATATTCTATTTATAATCTAATAAAACGAATAACTTTATAAAAGTATTTTTTTTATATAATAAAAATTTTTTACTATGCAAATACTATGCAGCACTATGCAAATACTATGCATAATAGAATATTATATATATTCTATTTATAGTCTAATAAAATAAATAACTTTATAAAAGTATTCTGTTTTATATAAAAAGTTTTCTGTTTTATTACATTTATAATAATAATAAAACAAAACTTATCAACTTTATTATAATTCACAATATTAATCGACCAGGTCGTTCCTAGGAAAGAGGGGGATTTCCAATAAAGATTTCTCCCTATTGGCACGCAATTAGGTGACCAAACTTCTCATTGGCAGAACTTCTAGACATCGTTAATATTTCAAATAATAATATTAATAACTCTGTCATCTCAATTATTGATTTAATAATATATAAAATATTGATAATAATTGAATTAAATAACGTGAGATACTATGCAGCAATTACTGTAACAATAATTGAACAAAACTTAGTGACTTCTCACGTAAGCATCAAAAATCAATACCGTGTGCTACTATGCAACCACACGTATTATTTTACTTTTAACACTGGGTGTTTCAACAGTTAACGGTAAAACTTCCACCGTTATTTTCATAAAGTATTTTTGTCGTTTTCTCAATTCGACAATAATTCCGTTGTGGGGTCCACCAATGATTTTGCCGTCGTACAGATATTCCCCGACAAAAAAGAATATTCCCCGACCAATCGAATATTATACAACAACTTGCATGCTTTTTAAAATTTATAAATACTACCCACAACTATAACACTATCTCAAATCCACACCATAATATTAAAAATATTTCAAGAAATTTAAATCTTTATTCATAAAATTTGGGGTCTCACAAAGCCGTTCCCAGGAAAGAGGGGGCTTTCCAATAAGGATTTCTTCTTACTTGCGCGCAATTAGGTGACCAAACCTCTCCTGTATGTAACTTTCTAGACATCATTAATAATGCTTTATCTAATAATATTATTCAAATAATATAAATTATTGTTTTGATAATGGAAAATACTGTGTAGTGACAATTATTGAAACAACAATAATATAAAATATCAACGTAGCAATTATTGAATAAATAAAATAAAATATTGAATAATAATTACTTAATAATTATTGAGTAGTGCCTTACACGTAAGAATCAATAATTGGTGCAATACCTTGTGCATCTTCTTGTAAAATGCGTATTCATCGTGTTTTTAACCAATTGGGGTATTCCAACAATGTTAATTGTAACAACTACTACGCCGTTATTTATAAACAACTTATACTTGTCATTTTGTTATCCAATCGCTTTCGTTATATAGGGTCCCACAAAAGGTCGCATTATCGCATTTAATATTCCCCGACGGTAAGAAGAATATTCCACGACCAAACGAATATTCCCCGACAACGATGAATATATTATAACTGCGAGACCCCAGATTTTATAAATAAAGATTTAATTTTCTCGAAATATTTTTTTGAATATTATGGTGTGGATTTGAGATAGTGTTATAGTTGTGGGTAGTATTTATAAATTTTGAAAAGTATGCAAGTTGTTGTATAATATTCGATTGGTCAGAGAATATTCTTTTTATCGGGGAATATCCGTACGATGGTACAATCATTGGTGGACCCCATAACGGAATTATTATCGGATTGAGAAAACGACAAAATATATTTTATGAAAATAACTACGAAAGTTTTACCGTTAAAACTGTTGAACTACTCTTGGTTGTAAAAAGTACAAGAATACTGTGGTTGCATAAGTAGCACACTGTATTGATTATTGATGCTTACGTGAGAAGTCAATCAATTTTGTTCAATTATTACTACAAAGAATTGTCCGATAAGATCTCACGTTATTTGATTCAATTATTGTCAATATTTTATATATTATTAAATCAATAATTGAGACAACGAAGTTATTAATATTATTATTTGCAATATTAACGATGTCTAGAAGTTCTGCCAATGAGAGGTTTGGTCACCTAATTGCGCGCCAATAGGGAGAAATCCTTATTGGAAAGCCCACTCTTTCCTGGGAACGACCTGGTCGATTAATATTGTGAATTATGATAATGATGATAAATATTGTTAAATATATTGAGGTGTCTTTTTATGAAGTCAAGGAAGTTTATATATATATATTATATATAAATTTTGTTTTATTAGTATTATTAATGTAATAAAACAGAAAAGTTTTTTTTATATAAAATGTAATACTTTTATAAAGTTATTTAATTTATTAGACAATAATTAGAATATATTATATTCTATTATGCATAGTGTTTTGCATAGTAAAATCTTTTTATATAAAACATAATACTTTTATAAAGTTATTTATTTTATTAGACTATAAATAGAATATATTATATTCAATTATGCGTATAGTGTTTTGCATATAAAAAATCTTTTATATAAAATGTAATACTTTTATAAAGTTATTTATTTTATTAGACAAGAATTAGAATATATTATAATCTATTATGCATAGTGTTTTGCATAGTAAATCTCTTTTTATATAAAAATGTAATACTTTTATAAAGTTATTTATTTTATTAGATAATAATTAGAATATATTATATTTTATTATGATAGTGCTCGCATAGTAGTTCTCGCATAGTAAATCAATATGGACCGTCTGCTTAAAAACTAAATCAATCTGACCGCTTTATGAATTAGTTACTATTCAGTCCATTCTCCTATAAATAAGCTCATTCCTTCATTATTTCTTACTTATTCAATCAAAAACTCTAGAGAGAGAATTCTTCTTCTATAATCTTGAGCGTGTTTCTTTAGAGTTTAAGAAAGCTTTGAGCGTAGTGCAAGTTTTTCTTCAAGTATATCCCCGCCTCTACCCGTCGAGTACTCTTCTTTATAAGGTAAGGGATATTATTTGTTGTACTTGTAGTAGGTATTATTTTTCTTTTGTATTCATGAAAAGAACTTCATTATTCCATTCTTTATTATTCTGTTGAATAACTCAGATACGCTGAAGTACTACCTTATACTTGGTGAAATTCTTTTGTTATTCCATTCTTTATCATTATATTGAATAACTCGTCTATGCAAAAAGTACCCGCATACATGGTGAAATTCTTCCATTATTCCATTTTTTTTATTATTCTCGTTGAACATCCTGTCTGTATGCGCTTTTACGCATGACCGGTTCCGTTATTTATTATTTTGTTGGAATATCCTCGCTGCTTTACGCATGACCGTTCCATTATTTATTATTCTCGTTGAATATCCTGTCTGCGTATTTATTTTCTATTGAATAACCCGTCGTACGCACGACTTCGATTCCGTTATTTATTATTCTCGCTGAATAACTCGCTCTGTGCTATGCCTATCGCATGCCTGGTGATTTCTTTTGTTATTCTATTCTTTATTATACTCAGTTGGTTAAAGGTTTGACTTCTATACTCCATGAAATTAGTGGAATATCCTTGATATTTGTGCTTCATCCAATATCTTTTCATGGAAATATTCTTCTGAGCATTCTTGAATTTTACACCACAAAGAAGTATCATGTTGACAATTTGGACGTTATTGAGTTTAGGATAAATTAATTTTTGAACTTGTTTTATTAAATTCTTATATCATTGTCAACATCCTCATGCTTATATTATGTTGAAAGTCATCTGTGGCCTGTAGTGCATGGATGGACTTGGTATGATTATGACCAGAGATTATTCGGTATAATCATGACCGTAATGTTATAAATGATGTGGAAAAAAAAGTCCTCATCGTCCGTAGAAGGCATTGATGGATAGTTTTTGGTATGATTATGGCTATGGATTCTCTTCTACCAAGGGTGCAAAGATGAATTATTTTATGGCATGATCAGGACCGTTGATGAAAACACAATTATCTTTGGCCTGTAGTGCATGAATAATTCGTGGTCGTGATACTAAAGAATATCCTTGGCCTGTAGTGCAGGGATGATTTGATGATGTGGATTATTTATTAAGCTGATTGATTGTCAACGATAAAAGTGATGAAAAATCTTTTAAATCATAGAAGTTAGTAGATTTTATTCTCTACTTGACTCTTCTAATGGATTGCTTGTTCCGCAGCAGTTAAACTTGATGGTTGTTATATTGTATCAGTTTAACACTGTTGAAGGCTAACGATAATTTATTCTGCATTATTAGTCATAATATTTCTTACTAGGCTAGTTGAGCTCACCCTTTTTGCTTTCATTGTTCTCTTTAGGAAATGAGAACGTAGTAGGGACTAGTCGGGGAACGGAGTGACGGTCCAGATGATAACATTTGTAGTCCTCATTATTCTATGAAATAGTGTGATTATAAATGTAATAAGATTGAATTTGAGTGTGGATATTGTCTAGATGACAATATTCGTGTTAAAACTGTCAGATTATGTTTTGTCGTATTTTGAGTTTGAATACCGCCTGAAGACAATATTTGTATTAAAACTCACAACTCATGTCAGATATATAATTAAGTTTGTATTTGAATTCGCACCATGTATTTGGCGACTCAAGATGGGTGATGTATACCTATTTTGGGGCGCCACAATTGGTATCAAAGCTTAGGATACGATCCATGGCCGAGATGTGAGACAAGAACTAGGAGGGGAGAGACGGAGAATTCCTTCGCTAGTATGACCTACCTAAGTTTATTTGGTATTTAATTGGCTCACGTAGTATAGGGATAATATGTTATATGATAATTAACCCTTGTTTTGTGGCAAGATTTGAAAATGACATCCGAGAATGTTGAGAATATCAATGGAGCACAGAGACCGCTGAGTCTCCACAGATCAATAATCGTGATAATGTGCATCGTGAAGGCGATAATCCTCGTGCAAAACAACAACACCGACTAGATGATGAACGATGGAATGTTCGTAGCTTTTATGCAATTCATGCAACATCAAAGTAAGAGAGACTCGCTCAAAATATAGGTGGAAATAATGGCAACCCACTCACTTGGCCACCGCTAAGCGCTTCAAGGAGCCGGGACCACCGGAGTTTTTGGGAAAGCCAAACCACTTAAGGCGTAGACGTGGTTAAAGAAGATCACCAAGATATTTGATGTCTTGGGATGCTCCGAGAGCAAAAGGTTCCCTTTGCCACCTTTATGTTGCGTGAAGAGGCGATTATCGGGTGGGAATCAGAAAACGTACTCAAACCGATGCACTCAAGATGTCTTGGGAGAAGTTCCAAGAATTGTTCAACGACAAGTACTTTCCGAAAGTATTCGCCATACGAAGGAGGTGGAGTTCATCAAGTCGAGCAAAACAATATGACCGTGTCGCAAAGACGAGGCTAAGTTTTTCGAGTTGTCTCGGTTTGTATCCCATTTGGTCGATAATGAGGAGCGAATGACGCGAATGATCCTAAGAGGTTTGAAACCCAATATACGTCAATACCTCATTTCTTATAAACTTTGTTTATATTCAGATGTGGTGAATAGGGCTCGCTTATTGAGCGCGATAATGAATCAAAGACAACCAAAAGGCAACGACCAACAACACGATAATAATCGCATCGCGGCAACGGGCCATCTAAACAATGATAACCATCGTGGGGAAATTATCATGCCATGAATGGTAACCATTTCGGTGGTAATCATGGCCAAGATAATAGAAGTAGAAATTTCAAGAAGAGAAGGTTCAATAATGATGGAAAGACAAAGAAGAACAAAGACCCGCTTCAAAGGAAGAAGAAGAACGACCACCGGTCAGATGTTTCAAATGCGACAGAGGGACACATCCGTCTAAACCGTGACGCAAAGAATCCAAAAAGTGTGTTTTAATTGCGGAAGAGAAGATCACCTAGCTCAATTTTGTCGTATGGTGAAGTCAAGTCCACCGGGATAGTAATGCCAAAGTATGTCCTGACAAGCCAAAGCCTAGAGTTTAAGAGAGAGCATTTTTTTTTTCGATTTAGGAACCCAATAAAATTATCACGGTAAGTTAATCATAAACTCATGCGAAGTCTATACCGTGTTAGATACCGGCTTCTACTAACTCTTTTATTTCACCTAGTTGTGTTCAATGTTTGAATTTAACTCCTAGAAGTTAGATTTTGATTTATCTGTTGAAACTCATTGGGAGAAACCTTCATTACATCCACTATTTATAAATCTTGTTTAATTCAAATCGACACTTTCACGTTACTTCGTCAATCTTATCTCTTTGAAAATACTTGTCTTTGATGCGATTTTAGGAATCGATTGTTAACTACTCATCATGCTTTTCGTAAGGTTGTTAGCTTTCATATTCCTAACCAAACTCATTATGCGAATTCAAGCAACCAAACCACTAAAGTCAATCATTGTCATATCGTTATAAGTAAAGAGCCCCGGTCCTTTCGTTGTTGACTTCCTTGTGTGGAATGCACCGCCAAACTTTTTCAGTAGGCGACGCCGTGAATGACGATGGCAAGTTGATAGGTATCAATGTGATGTACTATCCAAGTCTTGGATGAGGGTCACAGCTTTGAATGATATTTCTATTGTTAATAAATTTCCGATGTATTCTTGAAGACTTCTTAGCCTACCCTAGAGCGTGAAATCGAATTTTGTATCGACCCCAAAGACAAAACCCATTTCTTAAACCCTCAAATATTTCTTCAACTAAAATGAACGTAATATGCGCCAAAGACGCTGACTCGAGTTGTTGAAGATTACGATCGTACCATTCAATACCATCGAGAAAAAAATGAACATGGTAGCTAACGCGTTGAGTAGTAGATCGAAGATCGTATGCGTTACAAGTGCGAATATACGAACCCACGGAAGATAACGAATATATGAGTAGAATCGACTTTTAATCGATAAAGTTAAAGCCAATCAAGATACACACCCGAAATGATGAATGTGAAGAAGAAGGTTCAAGAGGGTGTTATTCTAGAAGCAAGAATCGACGAGAGAGGAAATCTCAACCCTCGATTTAATCGGCCCATTTGAAATCCTCGATGAAGTAGGAACCGCGGCCTATATAACTCGCTTTTACTACCAAGTATGTCATGTTGTTCGTAACATTTTTTTTACGTATCGATGTTACGTAAATATGTGGACGAATTCAACCACATTATTAAATTAGAAATAAACGATATAGCGGACGATTTAACGTATGAGGAGATACGTGTTAAAATCTTGGATAAGAAGTATCGTATTCAACACTCAAAGGTTATACCTCAAGAATTAGAATATGAAATGAAGTCAAGGTATCCTCACCTCTTCTTCTAAGATACCAGTATGCACGTACGTAAATTTCGAGGGCGAAATTTCATAAGGAGGGGAGATTGTGAGACCCCAGATTTTATAAATAAAGATTTAATTTTCTCGAAATATTTTTTTGAATATTATTGTGTGGATTTGAGATAGTGTTATAGTTGTGGGTAGTATTTATAAATTTTGAAAAGTATGCAAGTTGTTGTATAATATTCGATTGGTCGGGAATATTCTTTTTTTTCGGGAATATCCGTATTTACCAAGACACAATCATCAGTGGACCCCACAACGTAATTATTGTCGATTGAGAAAACGACAAAAATTTTTTATGAAAATAACTACGGAAGTTTTACCGTTAAAACCGTTGAACTACTCGGTAGTAAAAGTACAAGAATACGCTACGGTCGCATAAGTAGCACACTGTATTGATTATTGATGCTTACGTGAGAAGTCACCGCTTTTGTTCAATTATTGCTATAAGAATTGCCGCATAGTATCTCACGTTATTTGATTCAATTATTGTCAATATTTTATATATTATTAAATCAATAATTGAGATGACGAAGTTATTAATATTATTATTTGCAATATTAACGATGTTTAGTAAGTTCGCCAAGGAGAGGTTTGGTCACCTAATCATGCGCCAATAGGAGAGAAATCCTTATTGAAAGCCCTCTTTCCGAGAACTACCTCGGGTCGATTAATATTGTGAATTATAATAATGATGATAAATATTGTTAAATATATCGAGGTGTCTTTTATGAAGTCAGTCAAGTTATATATATATATATATATATATATATATATATTTTTGTTTTATTAGTATTATTAATGTAATAAAATGTAAAAGTTTTTTTTATATAATGTAATACTTTTTATAAAGTTATTTGTTTTATTAGATAATAATTAGAATATATTATATTCTATTATGCATAGTATTTTGCATAAGAAAATCTTTTTATATAAAACATAATACTTTTATAAAGTTATTTGTTTTATTAGACTATAAATAGAATATATTATATTCTATTATGTATAGTGTTTTTTGCATAATAAAATCTTTTTATATAAAAATGTAATACTTTTATAAAGTTATTTTATTTTATTAGACAATAATTAGAATATATTATATTTTATTATGATAGTGTTGCATAGTGCCTGCATATAGTTTTTCGTGATAGTAAATTAATATGGACCGTCTGCTTAAAACTAAATCAATCTGGACCGCTCATGAATTAAGTTATTATTCATTTCATTCTCCTATAAATAAGCTCATTCCTTCATTATTTCTTACGAAATTCAACTTGAACTCTAGAGAAAGAATTCTTCTTCTATAATCTTGAAGCGTATTTCTTTAGAGTTTAAGAAAGCTTTGAGCGAGTAGTGCAAGTTTTCTTCAAGTATATCCTCACCTCTACCCGGTTTGAGTACTTTCTTTGTAAGGTAAGGGATATTATTTGTTGTACTCGTAAGGGGTATTATTTCTTTTCAGTATTCATGAAAAGAACTTCATTATTCCATTCTTTATTATTCTCATTGAATAACTCAGATACGCTGCCAAGGCTACCCTATACTTGGTGAAATTCTTCCGTTATTCCATTTTTTATCATTATATCGAATAACTTGCCTATGCAAAGTACCGCATACATGGTGAAATTCTTCTATTATTCCATTTTTTATTATTATGTTGAACATCCCGTCTGCATGCGCGCACGCATTTAATTCGGTTCCGTTATTTATTATTCGTTGGAACATCCTCGTCTCGTGCGCGCTACGCATGACCGTTCCATTATTTATTATTCGTTGAATATCCCATCGTACAAGCGCTTCTTGCACGATTCGATTCCATTATTTATTATTCTATTGAATAACTCGTTCTGCAAGGCCTATCGAATGCTTGGTGATTTCTTTTGTTATTCCATTCTTTATTATACTCAGTTGGTTAAAGCTTTGACTTCTATACTCCATGAAAATAGTGGAATATCCTTGATATTTGCGCTTCATCCAGTATCTTTGCAAGGAAATATTCTTCTGAGCATTCTTGAATTTTACTCCACAAAGAAGTATCATGCTGACAATTTGGACGTTATTAAACTTAGGATAAATTAATTCTTGAACTTGTTTTATTGAATTCTTATATTATTGTCATCATCCTCATGCTTATATTATGTTGAAAGTCATATGTGGCCTGTAGTGCATGGATGGACTTGGTATGATTATGACCAGGGATTTTTCGGTATAATCATGACCGTAATGTTATAAATAATGTAAAAAAAAAGTCCTCCTTGGCCCGTAGTGCATTGATGGACAGTTTTTGGTATGATTATGGCTATGGATTCTCTTCGGCCAAGGATGCAAAGATGAATTATTTTATGGCATGATCAGGACCGTTGATGAAAACACGATTATCTTTGACCCGTAGTGCATGAATAATTCGTGGTCGTGATACTAAAGAATATCCTTGGCCTGTAGTGCAGGGATGATTTGATGATGTTGATTATTTATTGTCGAGTCTCAAATGATAAATGTGATGAAAACCTTTAAATCATAGAAGATAGTAGATTTTATTCTCTACTTGACTCTTCTAATGGATTGCTTGTTCCGCTGCAGTTAAACTTGATGGTTGTTATATTGTATCAGTTTAAGACTGTTGAAGGCTAACGATAATTTATTCTGCATTATCTTAGTCATAATATTTCTTACTGGGCTAGTTGAGCTCACTATTTTTTCTTTCATTGTTCTCTTCAGGAAATGAGAACGTAGCAGGGACTAGTCAGGGAACAGAGTGATGGTCCAGATGATATCATTAGTAGTCCTCACTATTCTATAGAATATTGTGATTATAAATGTAATAAGATTGAATTTGAGTGTGGATATTGTCTAGATGACAATATTCGTGTTAAAACTCTCAGATTATGTTTTGTTGTATTTTGAGTTTGAATACTGTCTAGAAGACAATATTTGTATTAAAACTCATAGCTCATGTTGTATATATAATTAAGTTTGTATTTGAATTCTGTACCATGTATTTGGCGACTCAAGATGGGTAATGTATTCCTATTTTGGGGGCGTCACAATAACCACTTGCTTATTTGAAATATTTGCGCATTTTACCCATAACTAACCACATTAATCAATTCAACCCTTACTATTTCAAAATAATAAATAGAGAAATTCAATTTCATTTATAATAAGTTGGGGTCTTACACCGGCGGGGTGTTAAATCTCTGAAAATAGTACACCCATTTCCCATATTTATCATGTAAAATGTAAGACCCTAATTTTTTTTATTTTTTTTTATAAAAGGAATTTCCTTTATTTATTATTTTGAAATATTAAGGGTTGATTTGATTAATGTGATAGTTAAAGGTGAAATACACAAATATTTCAAAATAAGCAAGTGGTTATAAAATATTCATTTTGTTTGGGAATATTCGTTTTGGTCGTGGAATATTCGCATCGCTTGTGGGGAATATTCGTATTTACGGCAGCCAAGCCATGTGTAGGGCCCATAACTGAAAGCGATTGGATGAGGAAAACGACAAAGTTTGGGTGGTTATAAATAACTGATGTAGTTGTTACCATTAAGACCGTTGAATACCCGTTGGTTAAAATACGATGTACGCGTGGTAGTTTGACAAGAAGACACCAGTATTACGTATTGTTGAATTATTGATCCTTACGTAAGAAGGCACTACTCAATAATTATTACAATGAGTTACCGCTCAATAGTTTATTTTATTGATTCAATAATTGTCGTTGGTATTTTATATTATTATTGTTTCAATAATTGTCACCGCATGATATTTCCCATTATCGCATCAATAATTCATATTATTTGAATAATATTATTAGATAACATTATTGGCAATGTCTAGAAAGTTCTGCTTTAAGGAGAGGTTTGGTCACCTAATTGCTGCCGCCAAGAAGAGAGATCCTTATTGAAAGCCCCTCTTCCTGGAACTACTGGTCATTATAATTGTGATTCTGTAATATTATTTGTGAATAATTAATTATTGATTCATATGATAAGGAAATATTTATTTTATATGAATATAAATGATGGATTTATTTATGTGGTTATTAATGAAGGAATTAATGCTTTGAGATGTTTTATTTTGTCTTGATTGGAGGTATTAAAAGATCAAATCGGTTATTATTATGACTTTTATGGTATGAGTTATAATATTTAATCCCACCGCTGGATCGTTGTAATTTTGGATATGTTATACATATATAAGTTGAGTATATGTCCACAAATTTTGAACCGCTAAAAATGCACGAATGATTTGTTGTGAATTTTAAGAGGTGTCGGATTCGAAATTAGGTTTATAATTGATTTTGGTGGAAAATTCTAGAATTGAGTGGGCCCCACTTGTGGTTGGTGAAGAAATGTGCTGAATTTTATTTCAAATGTGGTGGGTGGCAATAGTAGCGTAAAGCCATCGTAGCAGTCAAGTCCGCTTTTGACGGCTAACATTTTCCTATAAATAGAGGGCTGTTAGAATTGAAAATCACACCGTAAACAAAGTTTTCTCTTTCTCTCTATATTATCGAGCGTATTTTGTGAGTATTTAGATACTTTGAGAGTTGTTTGTTTAGTACAAGTTTCATTCAAAGATCACTTCCTACCTTTCCTTCCGGCAATCGATTCTTTGAGGTAAGGGATGTTATTTTCTTCTCGAAATGATATTAATTCTTCAATATCATTATCTTCAAATATTGGTTGGTACTTTTTATCAAATTTGGAACTTTTTCATGCTCAAGGGTTACTATTCATGAGTTACTATTCACGAGTTACTATTCATGAGTTACTATTCACGAAGTTACTATTCACGAGTACTATTATCAAAGCGTGAAGATGTTTTTTTGTGGAATTTCTATCTTTGGGTGTCTGAGTTACTATTCACGATATCTGACTATTCACGATACTAAGACTATTCACGAATACGGCACTATTCAATCGAAAAATAAAAATTTTTCTTTTCGTCCAAAATATCTATTCGGATACTAGCTTTGATTGTATCCATGTTACGATCATTCTTGAATTTTACACCACTATGATTATTTTTGAGGTATTTTTGGACGTGGATAAAACCAAGTATGAATCCTTAATCCTTAATCCTTGTCATTTTGTTTCACCGGATTCGCTTCTTTAAAAATATTTTTCATCATCCTCTACCTTAAATGATGATATTATTGAATATCTTTGGCCCAGAAAAAAAGATGAATGATTTCAAGAATATCTTTGGCCTCAGTAGTGCAAAGATGAGCGTGTGTTTAAATGAATATGACCGATCGATGAATATCTTTGGCTCAGTAGTGCAAAGATGAACAAAAGTTGAGATGATGAATACGACCGATTGATGAATATCTTTGGCCTTTAGTGCAAAGATGAACAAAAAGTTGAGATGAACACGACCGATTGATGAATATCTTTGGTCCAGTAGTGCAAGATGAATATTTGATTTGAGATGAATATCGATTGATGTTACAGGGATAAAATATTGATGATGGATCGTTAAATTCATAGATTATAGTAGATTTCATTCTCACGTAACTCTTCTATGAATTATTATTTCACCATGAATATTGATCCGAAACTTGTCATTGCCTATCAGATTTCTATCGATTTTTCCCTCGTTGGAGACTAACGATAATTTGTTGTATATTATCTTAGTCATAACATTCTTTATCGGGCTAGTTGAGCTCACCCTTTTCCTTGTTGTTCCATTTTTCTTCTCGTGAGGCGAGAATGTAATGCGAGTACTAGCTCGGGGTATGGAATGAAGGTTCTAGAGAGAGTTGTTTAGTAGTCCTCACCATTATTGTAAAATAATGTATCAATAAATGTGATGAGGATTTATTTGAGTATAAATATTGTCTGTAAGATAATATTTGTATTTAAACTCACGCTTTATTGTTGTGATAATAAAGTTGTAGTTGTTTCGTACCATGTATTTGGCGACTCGTAATGGGTTGGATGGAATGGACCTATTTTGGGGGCGCCACGGCTTGGTATCGTAGCTTAGGATATGATCTCTGGCGAGATCGGGAATAGAACTAGAGGGAGAGACGAGTAAATCCTTTCACTAGTGTGTCCTACCTAAGCTTATTTGTTAGTTGGTCAAGATATAGGATATTATGTGATTGATTTCCTTAATTAACCCTTGTTTTATGACGATGAATTAAGAATGTCGATCGAGAATATTAATAGTGGTGTAAATGAGACCGTGGAGATGCTCTGCATTAACAACGAGGAGAACGTGCAACAGTCGGGCAATGTACCTCCCGTGAATAACACCACCGAAAGCGATGATGAACGAGGGATGTTTAGAAGCTTTTTGCGCTTCATGCAAAATCGGATGAGGGAGACTCGTGTTCAAAATACGAGGAGGAGATGATAGCAATTCACGGTGGTCACAAACAAGCGCTTCAAAGAGTCAGGACCACCGCACTCTGGGGAAAGCGATCCGATCACGGCGTGAACATGGGTCAAGCAAATTACCAAGATATTCGATGTCTTGGGATGCACGGAGGAAATGTAAAGTTCCATTCGCTACTTTTATGTTCCGTGGGCGAAAGGCATTCATCGGTGGGAATCATAGAAGCGACTCATTCAACGCACTCAAAGATATGCCAGGAGACGTTTGAAATACCAATGACAAGTACTTCCCCGAAAGTATTCGGCTATATGAAGGAAGTTGAGTTTATTAGATTGGAGCGTAATAACATGACGGTGTCCCAAAGACGAGGCGAAGTTCATGGAGTTATCCGTGTTTGCACCTCATTTGGTGGAGAATGAGGAACGATGATGGCGGATGTTTCGAGAGGTTTGAAACCCTGGATACGCCGAAGATCTCATTTCTCTTAAATTTTTCTCTATTCAGATGTTGTAAATGTGGGCTCAGCTTTGTTAGAGCGAGATAACGAGTACGCTCAACCGAGGGACCATAACCGTGGATCATACCAAAGATAGCGATCATCGTAATAACGATAACCAAAGGAGAAAGAAGAATACGGACAAAGGTGGTAACCACTCTCGTGGTAATCGTGGCCATGAAAATAGAAAAGAAGCGAGTTGGGAGGAGATTTTAAAAGAGGAGATTCAACAACCACCATGTGAAGACGTCGGTAAAGGGCAACCGGGTTCCAAGGAGGAGAAAGACCATCTATCGTATAAGTTACAAATGCGGAAAGAGGGACATATCACCAAAACCGCCACAATGCTTAAGGTATGCTATAATTGTGGAAAAGAAGGACATATCGCCGAGATTGTACGATATCGAAACCCTAGTGCAATGGGCGGTGACTCAAAAGGATGTCCCGTAAAAGTCAAAGTCAACGATTCTGGAAGAGCGTTTGTCGTGGCCATTAAAATGCGAGGAACCCGAACGGTTAGCACTTGGTTAGTTAATTATAAATTCTTACTAAGTATATACCTTACTAGATACCTGTTCTACCCATTCTTTTATCTCTCTTGCTTGCGCCAACGCTTTGAACTCGATTCTACGGAGAAATTAGACTTTGACCTATTTATGGAGACTCTGTTAGAGAAAACTTTCATTACATCCGTTGTTAGAAATCTTGCTTGATTCAGTCTGGCACTATCACATTACCAATTAACCTTATTTCTATAGAGATATTTGCTTTTGATGTGATTTTAAGGTTAACTACTCATCATGCCAAAATTGATTGCTTTTGTAAGGTTGTTAGTAGTTTTCATATTCCTAAGCAACTCGTTATTCAACTCAAGCAAATCAAACCATTGTAGTCAAACATTTTCATATCAAGCCATGAAGTCATTCGTTTATTACGGATGTCAAATTTTCTTAGTCCATGTTATGGATTTGAATAAAGACACGCCGATTTGAATAATATTCCTGTTGTTATTGATTTTTCCTGACGATTTCTGAAGAATTTCTTGGCTTACTCCCAAAGCCTCGATATTAAATTTTGTATCGAATTTGAACCCTAAGATAAAACTCATTTCTAAAATCTCATATCAATGGCTCCTATTGAACTTCGTGAGTTAAAATTCAACTATAGAATTTGGTACCGAGCCTTTATCTTGTGACTTCCTTTGTGGAATTCACCTGCCGCCGCACTCTCTCGTAGGGACGCCATATTCGCGCGAGTAAAACCGATAGGTGTCATTGTGACGTGCTATCCAAGATTGGGATATGAGTCACGGTTGAGAGCAACCTAAGTCACTAATCGAAATACGTAGCTTTCTAGGCTTAGTTGGTTATTATCGGAGATTCGATTCAAGGATATTCTCGAATCGCTATTCCATTAACGAAATGACTCATAGAGATACAAAATTCAAATGGAGCAAGGAATGTGATAAGAGCTTCAAGAACTCAAGAGGAGACTCATTTCAAAGACATGTTCGACCATGCCATCCCGGAAAAGCTTAACGTGGTAGTCGACGTGTTGAGTAGAAGATCGATACAAGCACGAGTACAATATTGTCAAAGACTCATTTCTTATAATATACAAATAATAGAGATGGAGATGAAAACTCTAGGTACCCACGTGATGATATACGAGTACGTGATGATATACGAGTATAATCGACTTTAATCGATAAAGTTAAAGCTGTTCAAGCTACACACCGGAGCTGATGAATTTGAAGAAGGAGGTGCAAGAAGTTGTTATTTCAAAAGCGAGAGAATCGGTGAGGTGAGGAAAGCTCAAACCTTCGATTTATTAATCCATTTGAAATTCTCGATCGAATAGGAACTGTGGCCTATAGACTCGTTTTACCACCAAGTATGACGCGTGTTCATAACGTTTTTCACGTATCGATGTTACGTAAATATGTGGACGACCAAACACGCTATTGAGTTAGAACCCAGGACGAGATAGCCAAGACTTAACGTATTTAGGAGGTACTGTCCAAGATTTTGTAGAGGAAAGAACATGACCTATGTACCGAGGTTATACCATAAGTTAAAGTTTTGTGGAGAAACCATGCTATTGAGGAAATGACCTGGGAGTTGGAAACGAAAATGAAAGCGAGGTATCTTTACCTTTTCAAACACACAGTATCGTGACGCCAATTTCGAGGACGAAATTTCATAAGGAGGGAGGTCAGTAAGACCCCGAATTTTTTTTATTTTTTTTTAAATAAAAAGGAATTTCCTTTATTTATTATTTTGAAATATTAAGGGTTGATTTGATTAATGTGGATAGTTAAGGGTGAAATACACAAATATTTCAAAATAAGCAAGTGGTTATAAAATATTCATTTTTGTCGGGGAATATTCGTTTGGTCGTGGAATATTCAGACTCGCTTCTGTGAATATTCGTATTTACCGCCGCCATGACCATGTAGGGCCCATAACGGAAAGCGATTGGATGAGGAAAACGACAAAGTTTGGGTGGTTATAAATAACGGTGTAGTTGTTACCATTAAGATCGCTTGAATACCCGTTGGTTAAAATACAAGAATAATGCGTGGTTGCACAAGAGTTAGACACCAGTACAAAGATTGTTGAATTATTGATCCTTACGTAAGAAGGCACTACTCAATAATTATTACGAGAGTTCTTGCTCAATAGTTTATTTTATTGATTCAATAATTGTCTTACGTTGGTATTTTATATTATTATTGTTTCAATAATTGTCATCGCACAAGATTTTCCATTATCGGATCAATAATTCATATTATTTGAATAATATTATTAGATAACATTATTGGCAATGTCTAGAAAGTTCGTCTAAGGAGAGGTTTGGTCACCTAATCAAGCGCCAAAGAAGGAGAGATCCTTATCGAAAGCCCCTTCTTTCTGGAACTACCGGGTTGTCATAATTGTGATTCTCGTAATATTATTTGTGAATAATTAATTATTGATTCATATGATAAGGAAATATTTATTTTATATGAATATAAATGATGGATTTATTTATGTGGTTATTAATGAAGGAATTAATGTTTGAGATGTTTTATTTTTTATTGGATTGGAGGTATTAAAAGATCAAATCGGTGTTATTACGACTTTATTGTGTGAGTTATAATATTTAATCCGACCGTTGATCGTTGTAATTTTTGGATATGTTATACATATATAAGTTGAGTATATGTCCACAAATTTTGAACCGTTAAAATGCACGAATGATTTGTTGTGAATTTTAAGAGGTGTCTGATTCTAAATTAGGTTTATAATTGATTTTGGTGGAAAATTCTAGAATTGAGTGGGCCCCACTTGTGGTTGGTGAAGAAATGTGCTGAATTTTATTTCAAATGTGGTGGGTGGCAATAGTAGCGGTGTAAAGCCATCGTGTAGCAGTGTCAAGTCTGCCTTCACGGGCTAACATTTTCCTATAAATAGAGGGCTAAGTTAGAATTGAAAATCACACCGTAAACAAAGTTTTCTCTCTCTCTATATTATTGAGCGTATTTTGTGAGTATTTAGATACTTTGAGAGTTGTTGTTTTAGTACAAGTTTCATTCAAAGATCACTTCCCGCCTTTCCTTCCGGCAATCGATTCTTTGAGGTAAGGGATGTTATTTTCTTCTCAAATGATATTAATTCTTCAATATCATTATCTTTGAAATATTGGTTGGTACTTTTATCAAATTTGGAACTTTTTCGCGTATGGGGTTACTATTCATGAGTTACTATTCACGAGTTACTATTCATGAGTTACTATTCACGAAGTTACTATTCACGAGTACTATTCATGAAGCGTGAAGATGTTTTTTGTGGAATTTCTATCTTTGGGTGTGAGTTACTATTCACGATATACTAAAGACTATTCACGATACTACCAGACTATTCACGAATACGGCACTATTCATTCACCAAAAATAAAAATTTTTCTTTTCGTCAAAAATATCTATTCCGGATACTAGCTTTGATTGTATCCATGTTTCGATCATTCTCAATTTTACACCACTACGATTATTTTGAGGTATTTTTTTGACGGATAAAACCAAGTATGAATCCTTAATCCTTAATCCTTGTCATTTTGTTTCACCGGATTCGCTTTTTAAAAATATTTTTCATCATCCTCGCCTTAAATGATGATATTATTGAATATCTTTGGCACCAGAAGTGCAAAGATGAATGATTTCTGAAGAATATCTTTGGCCCAGAAGTGCAAAGATGAGCAGGTGTTTAAATGAATACGACTGATCGATGAATATCTTTGGCCTCAGAGTAAAAAGATGAACAGTGTTGAGATGAACATGACCGATTGATGAATATCTTTGGCCTTTAGTGCAAAGATGAACAGTGTTGAGATGAACACGACCGATTGATGAATATCTTTGGTCCAGAGTGCAAAGATGAATATTTGATTTGAGATGAATATCGATTGATGTTACAGGATATAAATATTGATGATGGACCGTTAAATTCATAGATTATAGTAGATTTCATTCTCTACGTAACTCTTCTATGAATTATTATTTCACCGCGAATATTGATCTCAAACTTGTTGTCTATTGTATTCTATCTATCGATTTTTCCTGTTGGAGACTAACGATAATTTGTTGTATATTATCTTAGTCATAACATTCTTTATCGGGCTAGTTGAGCTCACCCTTTTCCTTGTTGTTCCATTTTTCTTCTCGTGAGGCGAGAATGTAAGCGAAGAGTACTAGTGGGTATGGAATGAAGGTTCTAGAGAGAGTTGTTTAGTAGTCCTCACCATTATTGTAAAATAATGTATCAATAAATGTGATGAGGATTTATTTGAGTATAAATATTGTCTAGAAGATAATATTTGTATTTAAACTCACAGCTTTTATTGTTGTGATAATAAAGTTGTAGTTGTTTCGTACTACCATGTATTTGGCACTTCGTAATGGGTTGGATGGAATGGACCTATTTTGGGGGCGTCACATAAAAGGCCCACCCCGGCGGGGTGTAATCCTATAGTATACTGTTTTCTACTACTTTGCTGCACTTTCTCGCCATATCGTAACCATCTCACTTTAACTAACACGTGCTAAAACCTGCACAAAAAATAAGAACAAACACATAAAACGATACAAAAAATAGATGGATTAGGTGTTGTTTAAGTCCAAATAGGTATCCGATTCATAGGTATGAAACCCACTCATCAGCACATCAAGTCTAGAAACAACCCCCGGAAGGGCAAAATGGTTATTTTGACAAGTCAACTTCAACAAACCTAATACAGCTGCAAATAGGGTCACAAAGAGCCATTGCAGCACTTCCGAGAGCAAACTACGCAAAATAGCTCAACGAACTGTTATGAAAACCCAAAGATTCAGTCATGGACCCATCTTCCTGGATTCAGAAAAGGGCAAGCCTTATGTCATTGCGTAGGCAGGCCTCCATCGGATTCCGAAATTGAAAGTTATGAAGGATCGAACGGACAATGCGTTGGCTTGAGTGCACATTGTGAGACCCCAGATTTTATCAAAAAAAGATTTAAATTTTGTTGAAATAATTTTTTTAATATTATGGTATGAATTTAAGATAATATTATAGTTGTGGGTAGTATTTATAAATTTTGCAAAGTATGCAAGTGGTTATATTATATTCGATTGGTCGGGGAATATTCTGGTTTAGCAGGAATATTCGCATAACTACTCAATCATTGGTGGACCCACAATGTAATTATTATTTGATTGAGAAAACGACAAAAATATTTTATTGAAATAACGGCGGAAGTTTTACTGTGGTTATTGTTGAACTACTCTGTGTAGTTAAAGCATGCGAATACGTGTGGTTGCATAAGAAGCATTACCAGATTGATTATCGATGCTTATGTGAGAAGTTACTCAGTTTGATTCCATTATTGTCGATTAATAATATGAATTATTATAATGATAATGACGCTTTTTGTTTTATTCAGATTATTAACGTAATAAAATGCGAAACATCTTTTTATATAAAATAGAATACTTTATTAAAGTTATTCTATAAATAGAATATATTATATTTTATTATGCATAGTGTTGCATAGTGTTTTGCATAGTGTTTGCATAGTAAAATGTTTTTATATAAATAGAATATATTATATTTTATTTAAAAGATTTTTCTTTAAATATGGACCGTCGATTAAAGTAAATCAATCTGGACCGCTCATGGATTAGTTACTTATGCATTCCATTTTTCTATAAATAGAAGCTCATTCCTTCATTATTTTCTTACGAATTCATTGAAACTCTAGAGAGAGAAATTATAGAGAGAAGCTATAGAGAGAAAGTTATAGAAAGAAGAAGAGTATTCGCTACTTCACTACTTCTATATTCAGCCTCTTTTTACTAGAGGGTGTTATTCTTTCTTCTTGAAGAGAACTTCATTATTCCATTCACTATTATTCGGCTGAATAACTCGTAAAAAGTGATATACCCTATACATAACCTTCGATATATGCGGCATATCCTATACTTGGTGAAATCCTTATGTTATTCCATTCTTATTTATTCTCCGCTGAATAACCTTGTATACGCCGTGATTTACTCCTATACTTGGTGACATTCTTCTATTATTCTCATTGGAACATCCTGTCAGGTGTTTTACACCGGACCGGTTCCGCCTTTATCATTCTCGCTGAATATCCTATCCGTGTTTTACACCGGATCCGGTTCCATCTTTATTATTCTCATTGGAACATCCCGCTTGTGCAAATTTCACCGACCTCGGTTCCGTTATTATTATTCTGTGGAATAACTCCGTCCCATGCGGCACCGCATGCATGGTGATTTCTTTTGTTATTCCATTCTTTATTATACCCAAATAAGTTAAAACTTTGACTTCTATACTCCTTGAAATTAGTAGAATATCCTTGATATTTGCGTTTCATCCAAAGATCTTTTAATGGAAATATTCTTCCGATCATTCTTGAATTTTACTCTACGTAAACAAAGATCATGTTGACAATTTGGACGTTAATAATTCATGGATTAAATAATTCTTGAACTTGTTTTATTGAATTATTATGTCATTGTCATCATCCTCATGTTATATTATGTTATCTTTGGCTTACGCATATGATAGATGAACTTAGTATGATTATGACCGTGGATCATTCGGTATAATCACGACTTGATATAAATGATGTGACAAAAGTCCTCGCCACTGTCTGTAATGCAATGATGGATAGTTTTTGGTATGATTGTGACCAGGTGATTCTAAGATAGTCATGACCATTGATAATTTGATGAAAATCCTTGACCGTGGTACAGGGATGATTAGATGTGGTGGTTTATTTATTGTCGAGTCTCAAATATAAAATTTGATGAAAACTTTTAAAACCTAAAAGATAGTAGACTTTATTCTCTACTTGACTCTTTTAATGGATTGCTTATTCACCTGCAGCTTAAACCGATTGTCTATTGTATTTTATCGCTTAACACCGTTGAAGGCTAATGATAATTTATTCTACATTATCTTAGTCATAATATTTCTTCTTCGGGCTAGTTGAGCTCACCCTTTCTTTCACTATTCTCTTGAAATGAGAATATAGCCGGGACGAGTCTGGGAACGAAGTAATGGTCCGTGAGGATAGCATTAGTAGTCCTCACTATTCGTGAAATAGTGTGATAATAATTATAATAAGGACTCCTTTGAGTTTGTATAATATCTAGTAGACAATATTTGTATTCAAACTCACGCTTTATGTCGTATTGTATACGCACGCTTATATTAGTAAGTTGTATTTGAATTTATGTACCATATAAGTGGCGACCCAAGATGGGTGACGTATACCTAATTTTGGGGCCGTCACACACATAGTTCGAGACAATGGGACCCACGGGGCCCAGGGCAACCCGGGAGCCGTAGGTAGACATGTGGCTGTCGCTGTAAGACCCCAACTTTTTAATGAATAAAATCAAATTTCCTCTATTTATTATTTTGAATACTAAAGTGTTAATTTGTTATAATACTTTAGTTATGGGTAAAATGTGCAAATATTGCAAAATAAGCAAATGGTTATAAAATATTCATTTTGTCGGGGAATATTCATTTGGTCGTGGATTATTCTTTCTGTCGGGGAATATTCGTACGACGGCGCAACCATTTGTGGGCCCCATAACGGATAATTATCGGATGAAGAAAATGACAAGTTTGAGTTTTTATAAATAACGGCGTAATGGTTACCGTTAACACTATTGGAATACCCGGTGGTTAAAATACAGTAATTCGAGTGGTTGTATTTTTGAAATTATTGATTCTTACGTAAGAAGTCACTACTCAATAATTGTTACAGTAATTACTATTTAATATTTTATTTTATTGATTCAATAATTGCTGCATTGATATTTTATATTATTGTTGTTCAATAATTGTCAACGCACAAGATTCCATTATCAGATCAATAATTCATATTATTTGAATAATATTATTAGATAGCATTATTGGCAATATCTAAGGAATTTCTGTCTAGGAAAGGGGTTTGGTCACCTAATTGCGCGCCAATAAGGAGAAATCCTTATCGGAAAGCCCCCTCTTTCCTGAGAATGACCTGGTTGTCATAATTGTGATTCTGTAATATTATTTGTGAATAATTAGTTATTGATTTATATGATAAGGAAATATTTATTTTATGTGGATATAAATGATGGATATATTTATTTTATGTGGTTATAAATGAAGGAATTAATGCTGAGGTGTTTTATCAGTATTTTGTCGGAATGGAGGTTTTGAAAATCGTCCGGGTGTGGATTTCAGTCATTTTATTGTTTGAAATTTGGAAAAACTTAAACTTACAAAGTGTTAGAGAATTAAATTTCCTATGGAAAGCACATGAGATTCGAATTTTTCTGATAAAAGGGCTATTTATTATGAATTGTTAAAGTTTCGGAAAATAAAATATTTTTATTAAAAATATGGTGGGCCCCACTTTTGGTTAGTGAGTAATGAAATGTGCTGGAATTTATTTTCAAAAGTGGTAGGCTTGAATAGTAGCAGGTAAAGCCATCAGGTAGCAAGTTAGTCTGCTATGGCGTTCTAAGCATTTTCCTATAAATAGGGTGCTTAGTTAGAATTGAAAATCACATCAGAAACAAATTTTCTATCTTTCTCTCTCTATATTATCGAGCGTATTTTGTGAGTATTTATATACTTTGTGAGTTGCTATTCATCAGTGCAAGTTTCCTTCAGCCTTATACCAATATTTCGATCAGAAGTACTGATATTTTGAGGTAAGAGATGTTATTTTCTTTCTAATGATGTTATTCTTTCAATATCATTATACTAAAATATTGGTATAGATTTTATTATGGAATTTCTACCTTTTTGTGTCGGGGTTACTATTCACGTATACGACACTATTCACGAATACGACACTATTCACGAATATTGCACTATTCACCGAAAAATGAAATTTTCTCCTTTTTGTCCAAGATGTGTATTATGGTTACTATATTTGATTGTATCCATGTTTTGATCTTTATTCTTGAATTTTGCTCCATAATTGATTATTAGAAGGTATTTTTGAACTTGGATAAACTAAAGTACGAATCCCTAATCTTTGATCTTTTATCTCACTGGATTCGCTTTTCTTTAGATATTTTTCATCATCCTCACCCTAAATGATGATATTACCGAATATCTTTGGCCCAGTGTAAAAGATGAATGATTACCTAATGAATATCTTTGGCCCGTAGTACAAAAAGATGAACAGTGTTGAGATGAACACGACTAACTGGTGATATTAATGAATATCTTTGGCCTGTAGTCCAAAGATGAATATTTGATTCAAGATGTATATTGATTGATGTTACAGGGATAAAATATTGATGATGGACTTTTAAATCTTAGAAGATAGTAGAATTCTTTCTCTACTTGACTCTTCTAATGGATTGCTGTTCCGCTGCAATTGTTGATCTAAAACTTGTTGTCTATTATATTTTATCAGATTTTTCCCTATTGAAGACTAATGATAAATTGTTGTATATTATCTTAGGCATAATATTCTTTATTGGGCTAGTTGAGCTCACCCGTTTCTTTTTTGTTCCATTTTTCTTCTCAAGAGGTGAGAACATAGCAGGAACTAGCCGGGGTATGGAGTGATGATTCAAGATAGTTGTTTTAGTAGTCCTCACTATTTTTGTAAAATAGTGTATCAATAATTGTAATGAGGACTCCTTTTGAGTTTGTATACTGTCTATTAGACAATATTTGTATTCAAACTCACAGTATATGTGTTGTCATATTTTGCACGACAATTGTATTACTGAAGTTGTATTTGTTTCTGTACCATATATTTGGCGACTCAAAATGGATGATGTATACCTATTTTGGGGGCGTCACAGTCGCTCCCCTCTGCAGTTTTTGTTGGTTGTTTTATTATAATATCTGGTTTATGGGGCATGCTAATACAACTTAGTTAAGCTTATTTCAGTCCTTGATATACTATTTATATTGCCTTTCATATAATCACTCACCTAGCTTGAATTCAAAAGAAAACTTGAGTTTCCAATGTGTAAACTCAATGACTATGTGTACCTTAACGCTCTAACTTGAAGACATGTTAGTGTGGTCTCGATTTCATTGGTACGTAAGCATGCTAGCGGGATGTATAGTAAGTAAAGTAGTTTAACATACTAAATGACATTGAAAACATGCTATTGGAAACTTAGAGTTTCAAAATGGACATTGACTTATTATATTCATTTTGATATTCTGATCTTGCAAGCATGGTAGTATGGTTTTGAAATGCACGTCGGACATACTAACTTACGTATATGGATTTCGTAATAAAAGCATGATCATGGTAGACATATTAGTAAGTTTTACTAAATAAAAATATGAACTTTAAACGTAAATGTTAACATACTACTTTGAGGGTTAAAAACTGACAATTGTGAACATGTTGGATGATACTCTTAGACTCACTCATGTATCATAAAAATATATGTACCCTGCTTAGGTATCGTAATTCATGTAAAGAATAAACGAAGCATATTTCAAAACAAAACGATGCTAATTGCACATATGTGATATGAATACTCACAAGCATGTCTAATATGAGTTATATGAATACCTTATATGTTTAAGAATCAAGCATGTTAGACTCTGTGGTTCCATAACCTTGAATGGCCTTAACTTGTTGATATGTCCAACTTAGAACCATATTATGCAAACAAGGGACCTAGATTGAACTTGAAAGATACGAAAGGACCCTTGACCTATTAATATATGTTATGTATGTAAGGATGGGCAAGCTAGGCCAAACAAGTGATTGCTCACCGGTTTGAATCGAGTCGTCATGGCACAGCGCCTCTTTTTAGTACAAATCAGTACCTACCGCTACCACCATCAAGTAGGATCAGATTTGTGTAGTTGTTCTGTGGTTTCATAAATACCTAAGTTGTTACTCTAATCTATAATACATGTCCATTGTAGTACTTATGTGTTAATAAGCATGTTGTTGATAAGATCCTATGATGAATAAGTGTTTACCACTTTAAAGTCAAATTGTGATTTTAGTTAGGACATGGTGTATTATAAACTAATTTTCATGTGATAACATACGTATAAGATTATGCGACTAGAAGACTAGCACTATATGTTAGCATTGATAAATTTCGCTTTTGTATGTTAGTAGATTAAGATAATAGGTGTGCATGTGGAACTAGTATACCTAATGTGATTATACATGAATAAGATATCATAGTGCATTGGATTGATATTAAGCTTTATCTTGGTAAACTACGCTTAAGGCAAGTTCACTAACCTTACTCAAATTTATATTGAGCAAGCATCCTGAACCCTTGTATTACTTTATTCAATGGATATCGTAATCAAGTATCCTAAACTCTTGTTTTACTTCATTCAACGGATATCGTAAGCAAGTTCCCTAAACTTACTCCAATTATTATTGAGCAAGTTTCCTAACCGTACTTAAATTATATTGTGCAAGTATCTGAACTATCTTTTACATTGTGCAAGTATTCTAACTTTGCATTTACTTTATGCAATGGACACGTGCAAACTAGTTTCAGAAATATATTGTTATCGTTATTATTCATATATCTATACCTTTGTAGATATGCCAGTTCTTGAATTATATCCAATAATTGTTTATCATTGCAGTATTATTGCATAATCCAGATATATATTTTGTTCGTAAATTTCTAAGATTTGTTATACAAGTGTCCCCACTTGGATAATTATTGAACATGTTGATACATACTTATTGATTTCCAATATGTATATCTTAATTGAAAGTCGTCTAAGCTATTTGTCTCGGCTAGACACAGATTTAAAATATCTTTTGAATATGATAGAACCTTATTGATATCCAACCGAATTGTTAGGTTTGGATTCTCGACTAATTATGAACATCCCAAACATGGGAAAACTTTTGTGCGCCTGAGGCGGATATGATGAACGAGAATATCGTTCGGGTATGTAGTATTGATCAATACAGGGCACATTGGGATGATCATCCTCATGCCCGTAAGTTATGACTATTTGAAGATGAAGTTCTGTTAAACTCTATCGAAAATTGAAAACAAAGTTCATAGTATGTCGATTGCTCACCAATTATAGTCAGTACGTAGTTTCCAAATTTGAAATAGATTTGTTATGTTGTTTAGTGTTGCTTAAGCTTACTTCACAACGATTGTTTCGTTGTAGAAGTGTCGCTCAAAGAAAACATTTAACCCTTTCAGCTAATGTTTATTATTGCTATTACTTGCTGGACACTCAAATGCTCATTCTTGCTTAATTTAAATGATTTCAGCTATGTATGATCGACCCGAAGGTTCAGGAAAGAACAAAGGGAAAAAAAGCTAGCATAATAAGTTTATGTTATTTTATGTAATAGCTAGACTTAAATAAGATGATGATATTTATTATCTATCATGTAATGAAATGTTTTAAAGGTCGCGTACCTGGGATTTAGACAACTCTGATATGTAAATTAAGTTTGATATTTATGACATTATTAATATTATTCCGCTCAAAGAAATGATATCGTGAAGCACTAAATTCGGGTTTCAAGCACCTGAATTTGGGGGTGTCACAGGCTGGTATCAGAGCTTTAAGGTTAGAAACCATAGGTAGGATAGACCTTAGGCTATAACCTTAGGACAGAGGAAAACGTTGAAAATACAAATAACTCGAATAGAGTTTTAAAGGAGATGAATTAAATAAATTCATCGTAAAACCAAATAAAAGATAACTTATATAAAAGTATTATTTACTGTGTGTATGTATATTATATACTAATCTAGATAAATTATGTTTAGATGTTAGGTGGAAAAGGATTAGGATACCTTTGGATGGTAAAGGTGGAGTTAATCTCCATAACCAAGCCAATGTCAAAGTCAATAGCTGAAATAGAGACTCACGTTAAAGATATCCTTGATGAGGTGATTATTTTAGAGAATATAGTACTGGACCCAGAAATGGTGGCACTAAAAAATAGTGATTCAGACACCAAAGTTGGAGCTGATCAAGCATCAACCAAATTGCAGAATCTGAGAAACAAGGTTTCTTCTCTGGAAAAGTTATGGAAAATAGAAAAGTTATTAAATAGTCAATTGCGAAAGGCATTAGTCGAAACGATGGAAGAACAAGATAAGCTTAAAATCCAAATTGATCAGATGGGAGCCAAAAGCATCATATCATGTGCAGCTCTGAGCAAGAAGGGGAAAAGAAAAATGAAAGACTGCGAAATAGGAAATTTTGATAATAACCAAGAGGACGCTAACAAGGTAGGAAAGTGTGCAAACTGTAGCAAGAAACATGAAGGCATATGCAGGAAAGGGAGAAAGATATGTTACAAATGCGAACATAAGGGACATATCTCTCTTCATTGTCCCAATCCAAAGTAGGGTACATGTTTTATTTGTGGGATGGAAGGTCAACGAGCGAAATGTTGTCCAGGATCAGGAAAATGAGTAATAAATAAGTAGTATAAGTAATGTTTGAATATGTGTGTTCTATGATACGTATGTTTATGGAATATAATATTTTCATATTTTGTGTAAGTTGTGGTAGCGATTCTCGACTTTTGTGGTCATAAAAAGGATATCGGATGTTTAAAGCAGTATGTGTTATGTTATGTATTATGAAATAGTTGAATGAATATGAATCTATGTTTGATTAATGGAATAAGTTTGAAATATTAAACTTATACGATAAGGTTTAGAATGTAATTTAATAAAGTATAATTTAACCAGATAATGCCGCCAAGACATCAAACTCAAAACCAAAGGGCAGAAGAATCTGTCAACAATGCTGGAGGATAACAACTAGACCTGATGCAGAATTTTACAAACATGGTAGGTCAAGCCATGAAGAATGGAATGACGGCCACGGGAAATCAACCAGACAATCGATTTACGAACTTCAAAGATTTTAAGGCTGTAGAACCGCTAGAATTTAGAGGTACCACTGACCCGATAGAAGCCAAAACTTGGGTTAAGGAAATAGAGAAAGCATTTGTAGTCGCTAGGGTAGCTGAGGGGCAAAAGATAACTTTTGCCACCTATATGATGAAAGGAGAGGCGAATTTCTGGTGGAAGGCAAATCAAGCTAGGACATGAGAAGGAGTGATAGCATGGACTAGGTTTAAGACGCTGTTCTTTGAGAACTATTTCTCGACCAGTGTGCAGGCTAGGATGGAGGTGAAGTTTTTGGAGTTGAAGTAGGAGAACATGACAGTTGCGAAGTATGCCGCAAAGTTCAATGAATTAGCTAGGTTTGTTCCGCATCAAGTTGATATGGAGGCAATGAAGGTAAGGAGGTTTGAGCTAGGATTAAAACCCTGGCTCTACAATAAGGTGGCGGTATTGTAGATAAATACTTTTGCAGCAATCTTGGAGAAAGCTATCATAGCCGAAGGGGGAAGTGAGGCCATGAGCCTCTAAAATAAGGAGAAAAAGAACAAGGGTAAGGTTGAGGGAGCTGGGAAGGTAGAAGCAGGTAGTGGTAGTGGGAATGGAAAAAGAAAGTGGAACAATTTTGGAAATGTCCAAGTCAAACAAGAAGGTGTGAGGAAGCAGTGTGTGCAATGTAAGAATTATGGGAAGAATCATTCAGGTGAGTGTCTTAGTGGTAAGTTCATGTGCTATAAGTGTGGGCATGAGGGACATATCTCTCCTAACTGCCCCAATCCTAGGACAAACAATGGGTGTTTTCTGTGTGGATCAACGAAACATAAGGTAAATGATTGTCCGAAAAGGAGAATGGATGCAGGAAGCATGAATACGGGGAAAGAAAGTGGGGAACTGATGATAACGGGAGCAACTTCAACAAAATCAACCGCAAGAATCTTCAATATGACCGTTCAGGATACCGTAGCAGCCGAGGATGGAACTAAAGGTATTATTTGTGACGCCCCCAAAATAGGTATACATCACCCATCTTGAGTTGCCAAATACATGGTACAAAATTTAAATATAACTTAATTATACAACAGTCGTGTAAAATACGATAAAACATAATCTAAGAGTTTAAATAAGAATATTGTCATCTAGACAATATCCATACTCAATGGAGTCCTCATTACATTTATTGTCACACTATTTTATAGAATAGTGAGGACTACTAAAACAACCATTTGGACCGTCAATCCGTTCCCCGACTCGTCCCAAATATATTCTCATTTCAAGAGAAATAAAGGAAAGAAAGGGTGAGCTCAACTAGCCCAAAGAAGAAATATTATGACTAAGATAATGCGTAATAATTTATCGTTAGCCTTCAACAAAGTGTTAAACTGATAAAATATAATAAACATCAAGTTTAACTGCAGCGGAACAAGCAATCCATTAGAAGAGTCAAGTAGAGAATAAAATCTACTATCTTCTATGATTTAAAAGGTTTTTCCATCACTTTTATCGTTGAGACTCAGCTTAATAAATAAACCACATCATCCCTGCACTACGGCCAAGGATATTCATTAGTATCACGACCACAAATTATCCACGCACTACGGGCCAAGGATATTCGTGTATTCATCAATGGTCATGATCATGCCAACAACTATCCTTCAACTCTAGATCATGAGTAGGATAATTTCTCTCATATTCTTTGAGTTGTTGTGAGGCATAGGCTATAACTTTCCCATGTTGCATGAGAACACATCCTAACCCTTTGCCTGAAGCGTCACTGTAGATGACAAATCCCTCCGAGCTAGATGGTATTGTCAGAACAGGTGCTGAAATGAGTCTTCTCTTGAGTTCTTGAAAACTCTTCTCACATTCCTCGGTCCAACTGTACTTTGTATCTTTTTGAGTCAGCTGAGTTAATAGAGTAGCGATTCGAGAAAATCCTTCCACGAATCTCCGATAATAACCAGCTAAGCCGAGAAAGCTACGTATTTCGGTCATTGACTTTGGTTGCTCCCAGCTTTGAATTGCTTCAATCTTCGATGGGTCAACAGATATTCCATGATTTGATATCACGTGCCCAAGGAATGCATTTTTCTCAAGCCAGAATTCACATTTCTTTAACTTGGTATAAAGCTTGTTTTCACGAAGCTTTTGAAGTATCAGCCTCAAGTGTTACTCATAGTCTTCATGGATTTTGGAGTATATAAGGATGTCATTAATAAAGACTACCACAAAGTGATCCAAATATTCCTTGAATACTCGGTTCATCATATCCATGAAGGCAGCAGGAGCATTAGTCAATCCAAAAGACATGACTAGGAATTCGTAATGCCCGTACCAAGTTCGAAAATCAATCTTTGGAATGTCATCAGTTTTAATCTTCAACTGATGATATCTGGAACGAAGATCAACCTTTGAAAAGAATTTGGCTCTTTGCAACTGGTTAAACAGGTCATTAATGCGAGGCAACAGATACCTATTTTTGATGGTGACATGATTCAACTCCCGATAATCAATACAAAGTCGCATACTTCCATCTTTCTTCTTCACGAATAGAAGAGGAGTACCCCAAGGAGACTTACTAGGACGAATGAAACCGATGTCTAACAATTCCCGTAGTTGGGTTTTTAACTCCTGAAGTTCAATAGTAGCCATTCGATATGGGGGTTTGGAAATGGGTTTTGTACCGGGTTCAAGGTCGATACCAAACTCGATTTCACGCTCCGGGGGTAGGCCAGGAAGTTCTTCGGGGAATACTGATAAGTGGGTTTTATACCTACTTATGGAGTACCAATTTATGTGAACTATGCCCATCTCAAGTACATTTTAGTATGTTTTAGCTACATTTCATGTTAGTTTGCATTGCATATACTTAAAACTCCTTTCGGTGAATAAGTGCAGGAATCGGCCTAATTTGGTGGTATTATAGGGTACGGGGCTAATGGATGCGTGAAGGCAAGGCAAAAGCGGGATATACATGGCATGAATTGCAATGGAGCAAGGAGACCAAGCATGGAAGGATATTAAGCATGAATGAACAAGTAGCAGCAGCAGTAGCATGACGAAATCAGAACAAGAACCAGGATCTGCAGAGTGCAAGCCACCGACCGACAGAAGAGCTGAGGCGCGCTACCGCGATTACCCAACCAAATGCACCATGAAACCTATCGCAAGTTCATGCGCCATGAGAGCATGACAAGTTTAAGGAGCTGCTACCGCCACAAGAAAAGTGCCCATGAGAACGTAGAACTTACTGTAAGTCTAGTCCCCGTGCGAGTAAAGGGATGGAGGAGGCGCTACCAAGACGCATTTGCAGCGTGAAGTCACGATTTGTTTTATTTTAATTTCCAATTTTTAAGGGTTGTAATGTTTTAAAAACGATATCTGGCTGGTGTCAGGGCCATCTTTGACAACTTTATTCGTATTTTTTACATCTTAATTAGGGTTTACTCTCTGGGAGAGATTCCAACGTAGAAGGAGGCCAAAACACTAGTTCCCTACTTCTTCTTGGGATTTTTTTACCGGAGTGGATTATTATTATTATTTTGCTGGAATCTTATGAGGATTTGAATATTGATCTATATTCAACAATTGGGTTTGATTGTTTCTACCTTTCATCTTTCAATTGTTTGTTTATTAATCATGTTTAGATTTGATCCCATAATGGCTTCTGGTTCAATCATGAACTAAACTCCATTATGGGATTCTAATGGATTTTAATATGTAGTTTGATTGCATGCTTAAATGCTGGATTGTTTTATATATTATATGGGATGTCTATTATGATTGTTTTGCATGTATGAATGCTTGATCACCATTCGTTTCAGTATTTGTATGGAATTGACAATGAACATGCAAATATGGATTGTAATCATGATATTATACGTATATAGGGCTGTGTTATATGGCTTATGTATTTCGTGAATAAGATAGACGTATACTGTTTCACCCTATGAGTTAGAATAAGGGCTTGAACTTAAAATCAATATAGTTGCAATTTCACATAGACATATAGTGATTTTGGTTATATTGATGATTACATAGAGTCTATCATCTGTGGATGCTGTGTAAGTAGGTCTTAATGCATTGAAAAATGGCTAATACTCTTTTAGTGCTCTTGGCTACTTTCTTGTGATATGTGAACAAGTCATACATGACAGTGGCGATTGAATGAAGTTAGGATCCCATTAATTCCAGATTTGATTTTTTCTGTGTTATTATTGTTTTAGTTGTTATTTGCAATTCGAGAACAAACCAATCTTAGTTATTAGTTTGAGCATATTAATATAGTGAATTAATTAATGCATAGTGATTTGAATTAAACAACTTTCTCTCGTGGGATCGATACTTTACTTGCTTCCTCAGAATGCTTGTTGACACACACGATGCTTGATGAGTTAGAGCTCTTTTGTTAAGACTAAAAAAGAGGCAACAAGGTTTTGGCGCCGTTGTCGGGGAAAGGCGTTTAATTTAGTATTACTATTATTAGTTGTAAACTATATTGTATGACTTAGACAATTCTAGTCTTATCTCATTTCAGTTTTTGTTTTTGTTTCAGGAACTTGGATAAATTTTTATGCGCACCCTGTAAAACCCCAACTTTTATGAATAAAGAATAATTTTCTCGAAATATATTTTTGAATATTATGGTGTGGATTTGATATAATGTTATAGTTGTGGATAATATTTACAAATTTTGCAAAGTAAGCAAGTGGTTATATAATATTCGATTAGTCGGGGAATATTCGTTTTAACCAGGAATATTCGTACGACGACACAATCATTGGTGGACCCCACAATGGAAGTATTGTCGCAGTTAGAAAACAACAAAAATATCTTTCTATAAAAATAACGGCGGAGGTGTTACCGTTAAACCGCTTGAACTACCCTAGAGTAAAAGTACAAAGAATACGCGTGATTGCATAGTAGCAGCATTTCGGTGATTGATTATCGATGCTTACGTGAGAAGTCACTCGCTTATACTCAATTATTGCTACGAATTATCGCATCATATCTTTCATATTATTGATTCAATTATTGTTACAATGTATCATCTACATAATATGATATATTATTAAATCAATAATTGAGACGATAAAGTTATTCATATTATTATTTGCAATATTGACAATGTCTAGAAGTTCTGTCAAGGAGAGGTTTGGTCACCTAATTGCGCGCCAATAAGGAGAAATCCTTATCGGAAAGCCCCCTCTTTCCTGGGAACGACCTGGTTGTTAAATATTGTGAATTATAATATTAATGATGAATAAGTTCATGTTGATTAAAGATGAATTTTATAGTTCCATTGTGTTGGACTTATTTGTGTTAGTATAATTGATGTCTGGAGGTTATATTGTTCAATTGGGTATTCGGGACACTTTTCGTGTCGGAGTACTATTCACGAGTTACTATTCACGAGTTACTATTCATGAGTTACTTTTCACGAGTTACTATTCATGAGTTACTATTCATGAGTTACTATTCAAGAGTTACTATTCAAGAGTTACTATTCACGGGGTACTATTCACCCGTAAGATATATTTCTCTCTGGCCCAAATCATTTTTGGGTACAATATTATTCCATGAGGAGATGTGCTAATTTTTCGCATCATTGGTTGAAGATATAATAGTAAATCAATATGGATCACCGGTTTAAAGTTTTAATAGTAAATCAAGATGGACCGTCATTTTTAAGTTTTAATAGTAAACCAATATGGACCGTCTGCTTAAAAGTAAATCAATCTGGATCGCTTCATGAATTAGTTACTATTCACCCATTCTCCTATAAATAGATGCTCATTCCTTCATTATTTCTTACGAATTCACCGAAACTCTAGAGAGAGAAACTTTAGAGAAAGAAGAAAAAAGTATTCGCTACTTCACTACTTCAAGATTCGCTTTTTCTAAGGTAGGGAATATTATTTGTTGTACTCATAAGGGGTATTCTTTCTTTCTTATTCATGAAGAGAACTTCATTATTCCATTCTTTATTATTTTGTTGAATAACTCGTATACGCTGGATACCCTATACTTGGTGAAATTCTTCCATTATTCCATTCTTATTATTCTCGTTGAATAACTCGCTTATGCGGGCATACCGCATACATGGTGAAATTCTTCTAATATTCCGCTTCTTTATTATGTTATCTGGATATCCTGCCTCGCGTGCGTTTACCGGACCGGTTCCATTATTTATTATTCTCGTTTAATATCCTGTCTCAGGCGTTACGCCTTTAACGGTTCTATTATTTATTATTCGTTGGGAATAAACTATCTGCGCTTTATCGCACGCACGGTGAATCCTTCATTATTTCATTCTTTATTATTACTCGCTGATATAACTCGCCTATGTGGATTACCACATGCATGGTGAATGATCCTGTATATTCATTCCTTATTAAATTGTGGAAATGATCCAGATATGCGTGGATTACCGCATGGTAGGTGAAAATCCATTTGCGCTTTCATATATTATATTATACTCGCCGGTTAAAGCTTTGGCTTCTATACTTCATGAAATTAGTGGAATATCCTTGATATTTGCGCTTCATCCAAGATCTTTTCATGGAAATATTCTTCTCGAGCATTCATGAATTTTATCGCACAAAAGCAAAGATCATGTCGACAATTTGGACGTTATCGAGTTCGTGATAAATTAACTTATAAATCTTTAAAATTTATTCTTGAACCTGCTTTTATTGAATTGTCATCATCCTCATGCTTATATTATGTTGAAAGTCATCTTTTGCTTTACGTGCATAGATGGACTTGGTATGATTATAACTGTGGATTATTCTGGTATAATCATGACCGTAATGTGAAGAATGATGTGGTAAAAGTCCTCATCGGACAATGAGTTCATCGGTGGACGCTTATTAGTATTATTATAACCAGGGATTATTCAGTATAGTCACGACCATTGATGATTATATGAATATCCTTGGCCGTGGAGCAGGGATGATTCGATTTTATTTATTAATCTGAGTCTCAGCGATAAAGTTGATGAAAAACTTTTTAAATCATAGAAGACAATATATTTTATACTTTACTTGACTCTTCTAATGGATTGCTTATTCCACTGCAGTTTTTGATCTAAAACTTGTTGTCTATTATATTCTATCAGTTGTTATACCGTTGAAGGCTATTGATAATTTGTTCTGCATTATCTTAGTCATAATATTTCTTACTAGGCTAGTTGAGCTCACCCTTTCTTTCATTGTTCTCTTCAGGAAATGAGAACGTTGCTGGGACTAGTCGGGGAACAGAGTGATGGTCCTAGATGATGCATTAGTAGTCCTCACTATTCTGTGAAATAGTGTGGTAATAAATGTAATGAGGACTCCATTGAGTGTGGATATTGTCTAGATGACAATATTTGTATTAAAACTCACAGCCTATGTTTTGTCGTATTTCACACGACTGTTGTATAATTAAGTTGTATTTGTATTCATTACCTTGTATTTGGCGACTTAAGATGGGTGATGTATACCTGTTTTGGGGGCGTCACACACGCAGTCATCCAACCCCGATTTAACACCTGTTCAGGATAACATAAACGGGAGAGGTTGGAAAGCGGGTGTTCGTAGAAATTTACAAGCACAATTAGAAAATACGACAGTTAACATGGCAGCCGAGGTACAAGGAGAAGAGCAACGAGAGGAGCATAGGGCTTTGAAGGAATATTCCATGCCCAATATCAATGGACTATAGTCTAGCATCGTCAAACCAACGATAGCAGCCAATACATTCGAGATAAAAACTGGCACTATTCAAATGGTGCAGAATACAGTTCAGTTTGGTGGTGCTGGTACAGATGATCCGAATGAACACCTGTTAAGTTTCATCGAAATTTTTGATACATTCAGATACAACGGTGTGACGGAAGATGCTATTAAACTAAGGTTGTTTCCATTCTTATTGAGGGATAAAGCGAAAAGTTGGCTGCATTCTTTGCCAATAGGATCTATAACTACATGGGAGGACTTAGCACATAAGTTCTTAGCTAAGTTCTTCCCAATGGCTAAGACTGCAAAGATGGGTACAACTATCTTTCAGTTTGAGCAACAACAGGGCGAGTCCTTATATGAAGCATGGGAGAGATACAAAGAAATGCTGAGGAAGTGTCCACATCACGGTATGCCAGATTGGATGATGATCAACACATTTTATAATGGATTGGGATGGCAGTCGAGACCGATTGTAGATGCAGCTGCAGGAGGGGCATTATGGGAAAAGAACTATGAAGAAGCCTATAACCTGATCGAGACAATGGCATCCAATGATTTTCAGAATCCTACATCTCGGATGCCAGTTGTCAGCACAGATGGCAGCCATGGCAAAGAAGATAGATACTTTGGCAGAAGGAAAAGTAAAAACGGTTGCCTTCGTATGTGAGATTTGTGCGGGGTCACACTCGACGGATCAATGTGCTATCAGCTCAGAATCAGTGCAGTATGTGAGCAACTACAGAAAAGACCAAGGTCAATTTCTGAACACATACCACCCCAACAACCGAAATCATCCAAACTTTAGTTGGTCGACTAATTAAGGGAATCAGCAGAATCAGTTTCAACCGAATAATCAATTTCAGTCACAACCAGCGTAGCCGTAGTTTAATCCTAGACCACCCTTTCCACCAGGATTTTCTCAACAACAACAACAACATCACACTCCAGCTGTACCTTTGCAAGAAAAGAAATCAGAAGTGGAGGAGATGATGATGAAATACATGGAAAACACAGAAGTTATGATCAAGAGCCAAGCAGTGGCTATAAAGAATCTGGAAACTCAAATGAGCCAAGCAGGCCCCATGGTTCATTGCCAAGTAATACAGAGACAAATCCAAGAAGAGACGGGAAGGAACAATGTCAAGCGATCACATTGAGATCTGGGAAAGATTTGTCGTAATGTCGTGCAGTCGCACATACCATGAGATCAGACTGAGGAGAATGCGCTACAAGGCATGAGGTAGAAAGCAAACGGTTGCTCAAGAAGAAAATCTGGAAAAGTCTGAGGTTTAGCAGGAAGAGGCTGAGAAAACAGGTTCAGAGGAGAAGCTTAAGATTCCAGTACCACCAATTCACATTCAAGTTCCGTATCCGCAGAGATTAAATAAAAAGGGAAGATAAATACAGTTCAAAGAAATTCTTGAGGTATTCAAAAAGTGCAGATCAACATACTGCTCACGAGGCATTGTAACAAATGCCCAAACTACGCCAAGTTTATGAAGGGTATACTTTGTCAAGGAAGAGGAGACTAGATGAGTTTGAAACAGTAGTCTTGACAGAGAGAATGCAAAGCAAGATTTCAAAGAGAAATTACCTCCAAAGCTGAAGGATCCGGGAAGCTTCACAATTCCATGCACCATTGTAAAGATGAACTTCAGTAAGTGTTTATGTGATCTTGGGGCAAGCATAAATTTGATGCCCTTGTTAGTGTTTAACCAGTTGGGATTGCTGGATCCAAAGCCAACAAACATTTCTTTACAGCTAGCTGATCGATCCATCACGTATCCACGAGGAATTGTTGAAGATGTATTAGTGAAGGTAGAGAGATTTATCTTTCCGGCTGACTTCATCATATTGGATTACGAGGAAGACAAAAACATACCAATCATAATGGGAAGACCATTCCTAGCCACATGAAAGACTCTGATAGATGTGCAGAAGGGGGAACTCACTATGCGTGTTCATGATCAAGAGGTCACCTTTAATGTCTTTAAAGCTATGAAGTTTCCAGCAGAGGAAGAGGAATGTTTCTTGGTTGATTTGGTGGATCAGGTCGTAAATGATGAAGTACAAAGTCGGGTGGGTGATGAACCTTTGAGGAGTGTAATTGTTGAAAATTCAGATTTGGAGGACGAGGAACTTGACGAACTTGTGCAATATCTGGATACCACTCCACAAGTCAGAAAATTCCGAATACCTGTTGAGCCGTTGACAAAAGCAGGAGAAACCTCAGTAAAATTAAAGCCATCTCTTGAGACACCTCCAAAACTAGAATTAAAACCACTTCAAGAACATCTCAGGTACGCATTTTTAAATAAAGACTCGAAGCTACCTGTAATTATTTCTTCTGCATTAACATTTTTTCAGGAAAAAAAACTGCTACGAGTGCTTCGAGAGTTCAAATCAGCAATTGGCTGGACCATAGCGGATATCAAAGGGATCAGCCTTTTATTTTGCATGCATAAAATCCTGATGGAAGATGAAAGTAAGCCGTCAGTTGAGCAACAAAGGAGACTTAATCTGATAATGAAAGAAGTGGTTAAGAAAGAGGTACTAAAATGGCAGGATACAGACATAATCTATCCAATCTCAGATAGCTCATGGGTGAGCCCAGTGCAGTGTGTACCGAAAAAAGGTGGCATGACAGTAGTGACTAATGAGAATAATGAGTTGATTCCAACACGAACAGTAATAGGGTGGAGATTATGCATGGACTACCGCAGACTCAACAAGGCTACTAAGAAAGATCATTTTCCACTTCCATTCATTGATCAGATGTTGGACAGATTAGCAGGTCATGAGTACTATTTCCTATTGGACGAATATTCGGGCTATAATCAAATAATGATAGCTCCGGAAGACCAGGAAAAGACAACTTTCACATGTCCTTACGGCACATTCGCTTTCCGAAGAATGTCTTTTGGGTTGTGCAACGCTCCAACCACTTTTCAGAGATGCATGATGGCTATATTTTCAGATATGGTAGAGCAGAATATGGAAGTATTTATGGATGACTTCTCAATTTTCGGGGACTCGTTTGATCTATGCCTCGAGAATTTGGTGATGGTTTTGAAGCGATGTGTTGAAACAAATCTAGTACTGAACTGGGAAAAATGCCATTTTATGGTACAAGAAGGAATCATACTAGGACACAAAGTATCGAAGAAGGGACTCGAGGTAGATAGGGAAAAGTTGGAAACTATAGAGAAATTGCCACCACCTACTTCGGTAAAAGGTGTTCGCAGCTTTCTGGGACATGCATGTTTTTACCGTAGATTTATCAAAGACTTATCCAAGATAACTAAACCACTATGCAGTTTATTGGAGAAGGATGTGCATTTTATCTTTGATGAGTCTTACGTGTCGGCATTTGAGCACCTGAAAGGGAAATTAACATCAACACCAATTATTACTGCACCAGATTGGGAATTGCCATTTGAGCTGATGTGTGATGCCAGTGATTACGTCGTAGGGGCTGCTTTGGGGTAGAGGAAAGAGAAGATGTTTCATGTTATTTATTATGCCAGCAAGACCCTTACAGACGCACAGTTGAACTACACCACCACGGAGAAAGAGTTATTGGCAGTGGTGTACGCCTTTGATAAATTTTGAGCATATTTGATTGGCACAAAGGTGATAGTGTATACGGATCACGCCGCAATTTGACATTTAGTGGCGAAAAAGGATGCAAAGCCTCGATTGATCAGATGGATTTTATTATTGCAGGAATTTGATTTGGAAATCAAGGACAGGAAGGGCATTGAAAACCAAGTGGCGGACCACTTATCTTGACTTGAGAATCCGAAAAGGGAGACAGATGACAAGTTTTTAATCAATGAATCCTATCTAGATGAACAGTTATTTGTGGTGAAAGGGGAAGTGCCATGGTTTGCAGACTATGCAAACTATTTGGTAAGTAAGATGCTGAAAGTAGTATGTACACAAGCCAATCATGTTTGATGATAAAGCATATACTTTGTAACAATCTTATTCATTTATTAATAAAAAGTATTAATTTATTAAAGACTTTTAATTATCTACATGATGCTGTTTTATAATATGTGATAAACCCATAGTTTTAAGCAATGCTTTTAGAATAATGATGATGATCATTCTAATGAGATCTAAATTCTTAGAAAGCTTATAACTAAAATAGTTCCCAATCATTGGATTACTAAATTGGGGATTAGTGAATCTGGATAGATTGGTACATACGTTGTTTGCTCATTGGATGAGGATGATTGATCTCATGATCATTTGTGTGGAGACACTAAAGCAAGTATGTAGGTGCTTATTAGAGAATAAGTTCATTTGAACGTGGCTCGCTAAGGAATACCTAATGGAGTTTTACTTTTCGTCAATAGGAATTCACAGTAGTGATAGTAGTACAAGTGATCCTTGGACTTGAGATCATCATAGTATCTTATGTATGATGAGTTATACTTTGACTTATTCTCAGAAGACCCCTAAATTTTTAAATAAAAGGAATTTCCTTTATTTATTATTTTGAAATAGTAAGGGTTGATTTGATTAATGTGGATAGTTAAGGGTTAAATATGCAAATATTTCAAAATAAGCAAGTGGTTATAAAATATTCATTATCGCTTGGGAATATTCGTTTGGTCGTGGAATATTCAGATCGCTTTGGGGAATATTCGTATGACGACCAGCAGCGACCATGTGTGGGCCCCATAACTGAAAGCGATTGGATGAAGAAAACGACAAATATAAGTTGTTTTTAAATAACTAGGCAGTAGTTATTACAGATTATCTTCTTGGAATACCCTTGGTTAAAAAAAAACACTAATACGCCGTTGTTGAACAAGAAGATACCAGATTGCACCAATTATTGATTCTTACGTAAGAAGGCACTACTCAATAATGGTTACAGTAATTACTGTTCAGTATTTTATTGAGTTAATAATTGCTGCGTTGATATTTTATATTGCTGTTGTTTCAATAATTGTCATTACATAGTATCTTTCATTATCGAAGCAATAATTCATATTATCTGAATAATATTATTAGATAACATTATTGGCAATGTCTAGAAAGTTCTGCCTCTAGGGAGAGGTTTGGTCATCTAATCAAGGCTTGCCAGAGAAGAAGAAATTCTTATTGAAAGCCCCTCTTTCCTGGGAACTGCCTGGTTGTCAATATTGTGATTCTGTAATATTATTTGTGAATAATTAATTATTGATTTATATGATGAGGAAAATATTGATTTTATGTGGATATAGATGGAGAAAATTTTTAAAATGACAATTGTTGAAAATTAATATTTTATCTTTTTCTGATAAAATAATTCATTTAAATATATTATTTTAATAATATATTAACTATGATATTTTTACAATGAATGTGGGATATATGAGTATATGAGGAGGAAGAGTATTTTTGTGGCATTAAATGTTTCACACATGTTTTGTGTGTTGGTGGACACAATTATTGGTATCAAATTTGATTATAAACTTGTAAAATCACTTGTTTGTGGATTTCATCAATTTCTATTTGGAATTTGGAAAACTTTCTTCTGCAAAGTTGTAGAGAATTGAATTTCCTATAAAAACTCGTGAGATTCGAATTTTCTGATGAAAGGGCTATTTATTATGAATTATTGAAGTTCCGAAGTTCAAATAATTAATTTTTGGGAGTTTTAGTTAATTATTTTGAGAAAAACGTTTTTGCAACTAACTTGGCCTCACATGTGATTCAAATGGGCTGAGATCAGTTGTCTAAGGTGGGCTAAAGAAAATATGAAAAATATATTAATATTATATTCAATTTTCGCTTTGGTGTTCTAAGCATTTTCCTATAAATAGGGTGCTTAGGTTAGAATTGAAAACACACCGTAAACCTGAAGTTTCTCTCTATTTCTCTCTCGATATATTGAGCGTATTCTTGTGAGTATACTTTGAGTATTGTTAGATTCAAGTGTAAGTTCCTTCAAAGACTATACCCTTAGATTCCAAATAGAAGTACTAATCTTTCGAGGTAAGGGATATTATTTTTTGTAATGATATTATTTCTTCAATATCATTATCTTTGAAATGTTGATCTCAAGTTTTTATCAAATTTAGAACTTTTTCATGTCGGGTTACTATTCATGGGTTACTATTCATGAGTTACTATTCACGAGTTACTATTCATGAGTTACTATTCACGAGTTACTATTCACGAAGTACTATTCATGAAGCGTGAAGATGTTTTTGTGGAATTTCTATCTTTTGGTGTCTGAGTTACTATTCACGATACCTTTATTCACGATATATGGCACTATTCACGATATCGGACTATTCAATCAAAAATAAAATTTCTTCTTTTTGTCCAAAATATCTATTCGGATACTAGCTCGATTGTATCCATGTTTTGATCATTCTTGAATTTTACACCACTATGATTATTTTTGAGGTATTTTTGGACGTGGATAAAACCAAGTACGAATCCTTAATCCTTAATCCTTGTCATTTTGTTTCAATCGATTCGCTTTTTAAAAATATTTTTCATCATCCTCGCCTTAAATGATGATATTATTGAATATCTTTGGCCCAGTAGTGCAAAGATGAATGATTTCTGAAGAATATCTTTGGCTCAGAGTGCAAAGATGAACAGTGTTGAGATGAACATGACCGATTGATTAATATCTTTGGCTCAGTGTAGTGCAAAGATGAACAGTGTTTAAATGAACATGACTAATCGATGAATATCTTTGGCTCAGTAGTGCAAAGATGAATATTTGATTCCGTATGCATATCGATTGATGTTACAGGATAAAATATTGATGATGGACTATTAAATTCATAGATTATAGTAGATTTCATTCTCTACGTAACTCTTCTATGAATTATTATTTTCACGCGAATATTGATCTCGAAACTTGTTGTCTATTGTATTCTATCGATTTTTCCTCATTGAAGACTAACGATAATTTGTTGTATATTATCTTAGTCATAATATTCTTTACCGGGCTAGTTGAGCTCACCCTTTTCCTTGTTGTTCCATTTTTCTTCTCGTGAGGCGAGAATGTAGCGAGTACTTAGTCTGGGGGTATGGAATGAAGGTTCTAGAGAGAGTTGTTTAGTAGTCCTCACCATTTTTGTAAAATAATGAATCAATAATTATGATGGGGATTTATTTGCGTGTGGATATTGTCTAGAAGACAATATTATATTTAAACTCACAGATTATATATTATTGTCGTATTTCACACGACATTTGTATTATTGAAGTTGTAGTTTGCTTCTTGTACCATGTATTTGGTGACTCGTAATGGGTGTTGTGTATACCTATTTTGGGGCGCCACAATTGGTATCGTAGCTTAGGGATATGATCTCTGGCGGAGATCGGGAATAGAACTAGGAGGGGAGAGACGAGTAAATCCTTCGCTAGTGTGTCCTACCTAAGCTTATTTGTTAGTTGGTCAAGATATAGTGATATTATGTGATATATTGATTTCCTTAATTAACCCTTATTTTATGAAGATTTGAGAATGTCGAATCGAGAATATTAACAAAGGAGTAAATGAGACCGTGGAGATGCCTGTACTCACCAACGAGGAGAACGTCTGCAACAGTCGGGCAATGTTCCTCCCGTGAACAACACCAATCGAAAGCGATGATGAACGAGGGGATGTTTAGAAGCTTTTTGCAGCTTCATGCAAAATCGACGAGGAGACTCGTGTTCAAAATACAGGAGGAAATGATAGCAATTCACGAGTGGTCACAAACCAAGCGATTCAAAGAGTTGGGACCACCTGCACTTACAGGGAAAGCCGGATCCGATTAAAAGCGAGACGCGTGGGTCAAATAAATTACCAAGATATTCGATGTCTTGGGATGCACGGAGGAACAGAAAGTTCCATTCGCCACCTTTATGTTCCGTGGCGAGGCAGACATCGGTGGGAATCAGGAAGCGCACTCCATCCAAATGCACTCAAAGATGTCGTGGGAGACATTTCAGAAAGCAGTTCAATGACAAGTACTTCCCGAAAGTATTCGTCATATGAAGGAAGTGGAGTTTATTAGACTAGAGCGAGAATAACACGATTGTCCCAAAGACGAGGCGAAGTTCATGAGTTATCCGTGTTTGCACCTCATTTGGTGGAGAATGAGGAACGATGACGCGGATGTTTCGAGAGGTTTGAAACCCGACATACGCCGCAAAGATCTCATTTCTCATAAATTTTCTTTCTATTCGGATGTTGTCAACGTGGCTCGGTTGTTAGAAGCGAGATAACGAGTAATGCGTTCAACCGAGGGACCATAACCGAGATCAGAAGACCTCAAATTTTTAAATAAAAGGAATTTCCTTTATTTAATATTTTGAAATAGTAAGGGTTGATTTGATTAATGTGGATAGTTAAGGGTTAAATACGCAAATATTTCAAAATAAGCAAGTGGTTATAAAATATTCATTATTATCGGGAATATTCGTATTAAATTCGATCGTTTGTCAAATATTAAGTGGGCCCCATGTGTAACCCCATAAAAAGCGATTGGATGAAGAAAACGACAAATATAAGTTGTTTTTAAATAACTACAAGTAGTTATTGCGGGCATTATCTTGCTGAATATACCGGTGATTAAAACACACTAATACGCCGTTGTTGAAAAGAAGACACCAGGTATTGCACCAATTATTGATTCTTACGTAAGAAGGCACTACTCAATAATGGTTACGTAATTCTTGCTCAAAGATTTTATTGAGTTAATAATTACTGCGTTGATATTTTATATCTTCATTGTTTCAATAATTGTCATTACACAAGATTTTTCATTATCGGCAATAATTCATATTATCCTAATAATATTATTAGATAACATTATTGGCAATGTCTAGAAAGTTCTCATCTAAGGAGAGGTTTGGTCACCTAATTGCTGCTAGTAAGAAGAAATTCTTATTGAAAGCCCCCTCTTTCCGGGAACCGCCTCGTTGTCAATATTGTGATTCTCGTAATATTATTTGTGAATAATTAATTATTGATTTATCCGATGAGGAAAATATTGATTTTATGTGGATATAGATGGAGAAAATTTTTAAAATGACAATTGTTGAAAATTAATATTTTATCTTTTTCGATAAAATAATTCATTTAAATATATTATTTTAATAATATATTAACTGGTGATATTTTTACAACGAATGTGGGATATATGAGTATACGAGGAGGAAGAGTATTTTGTTGCAATAAATGATTAACACATGTTTTGTGTGTTCGGTGGACCCCATTTCTTGATCGAAATTTGATTATAGCTTGTAAAATCGCCTGCTTGTGGATTTCGGTCAATTTCTGTTTGGAATTTGGAAAACTTTCTTCTGCAAAGTTGTAGAGAATTGAATTTCCTATAAAACTCGCGTGATTCGAATTTTCTGATGAAAGGGCTATTTATTATGAATTATTGAAGTTCAAGTCTCAAAATAATTAATTTTTGAAAGTTTTAATTATTTTTATTATGAAAATGTTTTTGTCATTAAAGGTGGGTCTTGCATATGATGTAAATGCTGAATTCAGATCCTTAAAAGTGGGCGAGAATTTGTAATATTAATATTATTAATATATTAAATTTTCTCGCTTTGGTGTTCTAAGCATTTTCCTATAAATAGGTGCTTAGGTTAGAATTGAAAATCACACCGTAAACCCAAGTTTTCTCTCTATTTCTCTCTCGATATTTTGAGCGTATTCTTGTGAGTATTTTGAGTATACTTTGAGTATTGATATACTGTGCAAGTTCATTCAAATATTATTCCAATCGTAAGTCTTCGCTCTTTTGAGGTAAGGGATATTATTTTTTCAGAATGATATTATTTCTTCAATATCATTATCTTTGAAATGTTGATCCGAGTTTTATCAAATTTGGAACTTTTTCATGTCTGAGTTACTATTCATGAGTTACTATTCACGAGTTACTATTCATGAGTTACTATTCACGAAGTTACAATTCATGAGTTACTATTCACGAGTTACTATTCACGAGTACTATTCATGAAGCGTGAAGATGTTTTTTGTGGAATTTCTATCTTTTGGTGTTGGAGTTACTTATTCACGATATCTACACTATTCACGATATACTGACTATTCACGATATACTGATCTATTCAATCGAAAAATAAAATTTCTTCTTTTTGTCCAAAATATCTATTCGGATACTAGCTTTGATTGTATCCATGTTTTGATCATTCTTGAATTTTACACCACTATGATTATTTTTTTAGGTATTTTTGGGCGTGGATAAAACCAAGTACTAATCCTTAATCCTTAATCCTTAATCCTTGTCATTTTGTTTCACCGGATTCGCTTTCTTTAAAAATATTTTTCATCATCCTCGATCTTAAATGATGATATTATTGAATATCTTTGGCACAGAGTGCAAAGATGAATGATTTCAAGAATATCTTTGGCCCAGTAGTGCAAAGATGAACACGTGTTGAGATGGACATGACCGATTGATGAATATCTTTGGCTCAGTGCAAAAGATGAATATTTGATTCCGTATGCATATTGATTGATGTTACAGGGATAAAATATTGATGATGGACCGTTTAAATTCATAGATTATAGTAGATTTCATTCTCTACGTAACTCTTCTATGAATTATTATTTCACATTGCGAATATTGATCCAAACTTGTTGCTCTATTGTATTCTATCGATTTTTCCTCGTTGAAGACTAACGATAATTTGTTGTATATTATCTTAGTCATAATATTCTTTATCGGGCTAGTTGAGCTCACCCTTTTCTTGTTGTTCCATTTTTCTTCTCGTGAGGCGAGAATGTAGCGAGTACTAGTCGAAATGGTATGGAATGAAGGTTCTAGAGAGAGTTGTTTAGTAGTCCTCACCATTTTGTAAAATAATGTATTAATAATTATGATGGGGATTTATTTGCGTGTGGATATTGTCTAGAAGACAATATTATATTTAAACTCATTAAGATATATTGTCGTATTTCACACTTACATTTGTATTATCAAAGTTGTAGTTTGTTTCTTGTACCATGTATTTGGCAACTCGAGAATGGGTGTTGTGTATACCTATTTTGGGGGCATCACAGTTTATTATCGTAGCTTAGGGATATGATCTCTGGCGGAGATCTGGAATAGAACTAGGAGGGGAGAGACGAGTAAATCCTTCGCTATTGTGTCCTACCTAAGCTTATTTGTTGGTTGGTCATATTATAGGGGTATTATGTGATTTCTTAATTTATTTAATTAACCCTTGTTTTATGATAGTTTTTAAGAATGGTCACGAGAACGTTAACAATGGAGTGAATGAGATCGTGGAGACACCTCTAATCGCCAACGAGGATAATGTGATGTCAAAGTAAGAAGGAATTAGAGATATTCATGTGGTGAGTGAAGAATTGATAGTTGCACCTTTAGATAATCGCAGAGGTAATAAATTGAGAGTGAGGAAGAAGAGGAAAAGAGGTACCAAGAGAGTTTATTAGAGGTATTTTATGATCAAAATATAGAATTGCAAAATCGTATTCATGAGTTAGAAGAGCAAAGCTAAAGAATTGCGAAAAATGTGGAGCAAAAGGATGCAACGATTCAAGCTTGTGTTACCCGATACGTGATGCTTGAATGTAAGCACTCTTTGGCGAGTATAAGATGATAAAGTCGAATCGAGAAATGAAAGAAGAAATAAGCGAACGAGTGAGAATGAGTGATGCATGGGTAAAAGTCGCACAACGCGTTGATATTATGGAAAGAGATGTCCAATCTAAAAAGAAAGATTTAACGATGACGGAAGACGTCGGCGTAACATCGGCACCATCAACAAATTCTAGGGAAGAGAACGATCGCCGCTTAGATGCTACTGAGATGTGGAGAGAGGGACATATAAGGTCAAACTGCTCAAAGCCTTCCAAGGTATGCTATAATTGTGGAAAAGAAGGACATATCGCCGAGATTATACGATATCGAAACCCATCCAAAGCGTGAATGGTGACTCAAAAGGATGTCCCGAAAAGTCAAAGTCAACGATTCTTGGAAGAGCGTTTGTCGTGACCCAATCAAAATGCAAGGAACCCGAACGGTTAGCACGGGTTAGTCAATTATAAATTCTTGAAGTATATACCTTACTAGATATCGGTTCTACCCATTCTTTTATCTCTCTTGCTTGCGCTCAACGTTTGAACTTGACTACGGAGAAATTAGACTTTGATCTATTTATGGAGAATCCGTTAGGATAAACTTTCATCACATCCACTGTTTATAAATCTTGCTTGATTCAGGTTGGCACTATCACATTACCTGTTAACCTTATTTCTATAGAGATATTTGTTTTTGATGTGATTTTAAGGTTAACTACTCATCATGCAAAATAGATTATTTTCGTAAGGTTGTTAGTTTTCATATTCCTAAGCAACCTCATTATTCAAATTCAAGCAATCAAACCATTGTAGTCAAACATTTTCATATCAAGCCATGAAGTCATTCGTTTATTACGGATGTCAAATTTTCTTAGTCCATGTTATGGATTTGAATAAAGACACGCCGATTTGAATAATATTCCTGTTGTTATTGATTTTTCCCGACGTATTTCTGAAGAATTTCTTGCTTACTCCCAAAGCGATATTAAATTTTGTATCGACTTTGAACCCGAAGACAAAACTCATTTCTAAAATCTCATATCGAATGGCTCCTATTGAACTTCGTGAGTTAAAAATTCAACTATAGAATTTGGTACCGAGCCTTTATCTTGTGACTTCCTTTGTGGAATTCACCTAAGCCGCACTCTCTCTAGGGGACGCCATATTCGCGGCGATAGTAAACCGATAGGTGTCATTGTGACATGCTATCCAAGATTGGGATATGAGTCGCAGCTGAGAGCAACCTAAGTCGAGAATCGAAATACGTAGCTTTCAGCTTAGTTGGTTATTATCGGAGATTCGTTGAAGGATATTCTCGAATCGCTATTCCATTAACGTGGTGACTCGTAGAGATACAAAATTGAATTGAGCAAGGAATGTGGGAAGAGCTTCAAGAACTCAAGAGGAGACTCATTTCAAAGACATGTTCGACCATGCCATCCTCGAAAAGCTTAACGCGTAGTGGTAGCCGACGTTGAGTAGAAGATCGATATACAAATGAAAATGATATTGTCAAAGACTAATTTCAGATAATTTACAAATAATAGAGATGGAGATGAAAACTCTAGGTACCCACGTGATGATATACGAGTATAATCGACTTTAATCGATAAAGTTTAAGTTGCTCGAGCCATCGAATCTTTGAGTGATGCGTATGAAGAAGAAAGTACAAGAAGGAGCTATTCCAAAGCGAGAATTGATGAAGAAGGAATACTTGAGTCAACTCCGGACTTTGCATTCCTAATGATTTTGATTTGAAGCATAGAATCATGATGGAGGCACACAACACATTGTTTGCAATCCATCTCGGGAGTACCAAATGTATTATGATCTTCAACATACATTTTGGTGGAGCAATATGAGGAGAGAGATCGCGTAGTTTATCTCGAGATGTTTAACTTATCAACATGTAAAGGCGTGAGCATCAAGTGCCAAAGGGTCCGTTGCAACCACTTGAGATTTTGAAATGGATGTGGGAACACATTACCACTCAATTTCATTACTAATCTTCCCAAGGTTTCTCAAGGCATAGATGCGATTTGGGTTATTGTTGATAGATTAACCAAGTCTGCTCATTTCTTACCGATATCGAGAGACTTATTCCTTGAACGCCTTTCTCGTATGTACGTAAATGAGATTGTGAGATTTCATGGCATGCCAAGATCCATAGTTTTAGATCGTGACCCAAGATTCACTTCATGATTTTGGGTTAGAAAGCTATGGGCACGAATTTATTTATTCTGGCTGGCATACCATCCTCAAACGGATGGGCAATCGAAAGGACTACTCAAACTCTTGAAGATATATTAAAACTCGTGTCCTAGATTTCAAAGGAAGTTGGGATAAGTACTTGCCATCGGTGGAATTCTCATACAACAATAGTTATTAAACAAATATAGGCATGGTTCCATTCAAGCATTATATGGACGAAAATGTCGCTTCTCCAATATGTTGGGATGAGGTGGGTGAAGCAACATTGTTGGGACCCGAAAGTTAGTACGTATGACTAATGATTCGACAAACGATACAAAGCGGCACAAGATCGACAAAAGAGTTATGCGGATCTTCATCGAAAGGACGTGGAATTTAGTGTGGGGGATCATGTATTGTTGCGAGTTGCTCCATGGAAGGGAGTTACAAGATTTGGGAAGAGAGGAAAGCTCAATCCATGATTTATTGGTCCATTTCAAATTCTTGACCGAGTAGGAAATGTAGCCTATAGACTTGCGCGTTACCTCCAGGTATGTCTCGTGTTCATAAGGTGTTTCACATATCCGTACTTCAGTAAATATGTGAAAGACCCAACCACGTTATAGAGTTAGAACCCAGGACGAGATAGCCAAGACTTAACGTATGAGGAGGTACCATCAAGATTTTGGATAGGAAGGAGCATGTCCTACGCCAAGAAAGGTCATACCACAAGTTAAAGTTTTGTGGAGGAATCATGCTTATAGAGGAAATGACCGAGTTGAAACGCGAAATGAAAGCGAGGTATCCTCACCTTTTCAAAACACTGTGTACGTCGACGCCAATTTCGAGGACGAAATTTCATAAGGAGGGAGGTTGTAAGACCCCAAATTTTTTAAATAAAAGGAATTTCCTTTATTTATTATTTTGAAATAGTAAGGGTTGATTTGATTAATGTGGATAGTTAAGGGTTAAATACGCAAATATTTCAAAATAAGCAAGTGGTTATAAAATATTCATTATTATCGGGGAATATTCGTTTGGTCGTGGGAATATTAAATATTGCTTCGAATATTCGCATTTACCAGCCGCAACCATGTGTGGGCCCCATAACGAAAGCGATTGGATGAAGAAAACGACAAATATAAGTTGTTTTTAAATAACTACGTAGTTGTTGCCAAGTAATTATCATGTTGGAATACCCGGTGGTTAAAACACACTATTACGCAGCGTTGTTGAACAAGAAGAGCACACGGTATTGCACCAATTATTGATTCTTACGTGAAGGCACTACTCAATAATGGTTACGATAATTCTTCGCTCAAAGATTTTATTGAGTTAATAATTCTTTGCGTTGATATTTTATATTCTTTGTTGTTTCAATAATTGTCATTACAAGATTTTTTTCATTATCGAAGCAATAATTCATATTATCCTAATAATATTATTAGATAACATTATTGGCAATGTCTAGAAAGTTCTCGCCTAAGGAGAGGTTTGGTCACCTAATCAAGCCGCCACCAGAAGAAGAAATTCTTATTGAAAGCCCCTCTTTCCTGAACCGCCTCGTTGTCAATATCAGTGATTCCGTAATATTATTTGTGAATAATTAATTATTGATTTATCCGATGAGGAAAATATTGATTTTATGTGGATATAGATGGAGAAAATTTTTAAAATGACAATTGTTGAAAATTAATATTTTATCTTTTTCGATAAAATAATTCATTTAAATATATTATTTTAATAATATATTAACTGTGATATTTTTACAACGAATGTGGGATATATGAGTATACGAGGAGGAAGAGTATTTTTGTTGCAATAAATGATTAACACATGTTTTGTGTGTTCGGTGGACCCCATTTCTTGATCGAAATTTGATTATAGCACAGAAAATCGCCTCGCTTTGTGGATTTCGGTCCAATTTCTGTTTAGAATTTCGAAAAACTTTCTTCTGCAAAGTTGTAGAGAATTGAATTTCCTATAAAACTCAAGTAGATTCAAATTTTCTGATGAAAGGGCTATTTATTATGAATTATTGAAATTCAAGTCTCAAATAATTAATTTTGGAAGTTTTAATTATTTTTATTATGAAAACGTTTTTGTCATTAAAGGTGGGTCTTGCATGTGATGTAAATGCTGAATTCAGATCCTTAAAAGTGGGCGAGGAATTTGTAATATTAATATTATTAATATATTAAATTTTCTCTTTGGTGTTCTAAGCATTTTCCTATAAATAGGTGCTTAGGTTAGAATTGAAAATCACACCGTAAACCCAAGTTTTATCTCTATTTCTCTCTCGATATTTTGAGCGTATTCTTCCTGAGTATTTTGAGTATACTTTGAGTATTGATATACTTGCAAGTTCATTTAAGCGTTATTCCAAATGTAAGTCTTTGCTTTTTGAGGTAAGGGATATTATTTTTTCAGTAATGATATTATTTCTTCAATATCATTATCTTTGAAATGTTGATCTGAAGTTTTTATCAAATTTGGAACTTTTTCATGTCGGAGTTACTATTCATGAGTTACTATTCATGAGTTACTATTCACGAGTTACTATTCATGAGTTACTATTCATGAGTTACTTATTCATGAAAGTTACTATTCACGAAGTTACTTATTCACGAGTACTATTCATGAAGCGTGAAGATGTTTTTTGTGGAATTTCTATCTTTTGGTGTCGGAGTTACTATTTGTAACGACCCCAAAATAGGTCCATTCCATCCAACCCATTCTGAGTCGCCAAATATATGGTACGAAAAAAATAACTACAACTTTATTACAACAATTGTCGTGCAAAATACAACAACATATATTTTGTGAGTTTTGATACCAATATATACCAAATGTAACTCGACACCAACTTGGATAACACGTCACCATGACACCTTACATAAAGGTACAAAAAAAAACCTGCTTTAGAAATTAGAATCTTTGGGAAGTGCTCAAGAAACCTTCGCATACGGGAGGCCATGCTTTTAGGTTATGGTAGATATCATATGGCCACGTAATTATCCTTGGTTGACCTAATAGACCCCAAAGAAAAAACGAGAAGATTACTATCATATTCTTCCCAATGGCGTAGTCTTCTCTTGATTTATCATTATCTCCACTGCCTCAAATTGAGAATTATACTTCAAACAAAACACCAAGATCATATAGGTAGTGCTCAGTAAATATACTCAAAGAAGTAGATGAAACACAACCATGTCTTATGATAACACGAGTTTGTATGTCATTAGACATCTTGTATGATAGTGACAAAACACCCTTCCAAAGTTGGGTTCGCCTCACCCTATTTAATTCACCAAAATAACTATTAAATGATGTATAAAATACAACACACTAAAGCCCTCAATAAAATTATTTTCATACTCTTTAGGAGAACCTCAACAACTATAGACCACCGCTCTATTCCTTTGTTATCTCCGCCAACCCAAATTTACACTTTTATTACCCGAAAGGAATTGTGAAACAAAAGGGTGAGCACAACTAGCTCAAGAAAGAATATTATGACTAAAGATAAATAAATTATCAATAGTCTTCCTCAAGAATGAATCGAGATTTAGAACATATGGTAGATGATAAAACTTTTCAACCATAGTTGCAAATGAACGAGCAATCCATTAAAAGAGTCAAATAGACTATAAAGTCTATTGTCTTCTCCACGTTAAAAGTCCACCAACAATATTTTATCCTCGTAACATCAATCAACAGCCTTTCCCACAATCATATGAATAACTCATAATCATAATTGTGATTCTAAATTCCTCTTCTCATCCGGGACGAAGATAATTTTCATCACCGCCTTTACCCGAAACATCAAATATCATGGTTATACCAAATCACAGCCCTGCTCATAATCATACTAATAAATTCATCTTTGCACCACGCCAAAGATATTCATCAACAGCTCATCTTTACACTACAAAGCAAAAGATATTCAACAACAGTCATCTTTTGCATTACGAGCCAAAGATATTCATCAATAATTCATCTTTTACACTACAAAGCAAAGATATTCAACAACAGTGTCATCTTTGCACTACGAGCCAAAGATATTCATCAATAATTCATCTTTGCACTACAAAAGCTAAAGATATTCAACAACAGTCATCTTTGCATTACGAGCCAAAGATATTCATCAATAATTCATCTTTGCACTACAAAAGCAAAGATATTCATCAATAATTTATCTTTGCACTACAAAGCAAAGATATTCAACAATGTGTCATCTTTGCATTACGAGCCAAAGATATTCATATATCAAAGAAATACATAATCATTTCGTAAGTTATATAACAATAATTATAACCATGTCGATCAATTCACCTTTGCACTTAAGCTAAAAATATTCAATTGTAAATTCAATGGTCATGATCATACCAAATCAACAATTCAACTTTTGCACATCGGCCAAAGAGAACCTATAGTCACGATCATACCAATAATCTACCCATCTTTACACTCAAGTCAAAGAGAAATATTATCATTAGGGTTATAAGAATGTTATATAAAAACAATATAATCAAAACATAGTTTTAATTTCAAGAGTAAAATTCATAAATCAACGATAATTTGGTTAAAGAAGAAACCAATTTGTCATGAATAGTATCCCATATTCGTACATAGTACCGTATACGTGCATAGTAACCTCGACATGAAAAGATAAAGTTTCATAATAAAATTCATATCCATATTTATAACACCTTAATCCAAATGTTATAAATCACTTAGAAATCTCATAATCTAATATTATTAATATTACAATAATATTTTAATCATTTCTAAAACTTATAAACAATTTAATTAAATTGTTTACACTTTACTAATTAATGCATTTAATCATCATAAAATGCCAAACTCATAAGATTTCATCACCAATAACCAAAAGCCTCATCAAAAATCTGCATATACCTCATATATGATTCTCAAGCCATAAAATCATATTTTCCAATTTTTTACTTCACATAACATATTTAATTCATTTACTCATAACTAGAATATTTTTATGAAAAATACCAAATCAGTTCCAAAAATATTTCTTTTCTGGGATTTAGCATAACATAGTCCCATATTGAACATATATTTTTTCTAAATTTTAAAAATTCATTTACTATTTTCATATGGCCAAAACCACCGAATATTTAAACATTTATCATAAATTATACTTTTTCCAAAAATTCTGAAATTTACACGGTATACTGATATTATATAGATGTACTCCCAATAAAAATTTCATCAATTTTGGAGTTAATCACAAGGAGTTATAAATAGTTACTTTTAAAATAGTCTTTTCTCATAAAATCCATAACTCCTAATCTATACATCCAAAATCGCCATTTTGGACACACTCTACAAAACTCATCAAAATATCATTTCAAATTTTTCCAGAATTTTTGAAGGTTCAGAAAATTTCGAAACTAAAAACATAATAACCCTTAAAATCCCACTACTATCCTTTACCTCAAAAGAGCATAGATTTCCATTCGAATAACTTATTTGAACGAACTTGCACCGTATAGCAATACTCAAAGTATACTCAAAATACTCACAAGAATACGCTCGATAATATAGAGAGAGAAAACTTCAGTTTCTGGTGTGATTTTCAATTCTAACCTAAGCACCCTATTTATAGGAAAATGCTTAGAACACCAAAGCAGAAAATTTAATAAAATATTAATATAATATATATTAAATTCCTAAGCCCACTCTGACCATCTGACCATCTGAATTCAGCCACTAATAATGACAAAAACAAAAAAAAACGTTTTTGTTATTAAAATTAATTAAAACTTTCAAAAATCAATTATTTCGGAACTTGAACTTCAATAATTCATAATATATCTCTTTTATCAGAAAATTCGAATCTCATGAGTTTTTATAGGAAATTCAATTCTCTACAACTTTGCGTAGAAGAAAGTTTTCCAAATTCCAAACAGAAATTGACCAAAATCCACAAATGGTGATTTTACAAGCTATAATCAAATTTCTACGAATAATCAGATGTGGACATGAATTGTTGATTGATGTTACAGGATAAAACATTGTTGGTGGACTTTTAACATGGAGAAGATAATAGATTTTATGGTCTATTTGACTCTTCTAATGGATTGCTTCGTCTCACGTTAACTATGGTTGAAAAGTTTAATCATCTACCATATGTTCTAAATCTATGATTTATTACTGATTAAGGCTATTGATAATTTAATTATCTTTTCATGATATTCTTTACTGAGCTAGTTGTGCTCACCCTTTTGCTTCACAATTCCTTTCAGGTAATAAAAGTGTAGTTGGGTCGAGCGGGGGATAACAAGGAAATAGAACGGTGGTCTATAGCTGTTGAGGTTCTCCCTAAATAGCATGAAAATAATTTTATTGAGACTTTAGATAAGTGTGTCGTATTATATACGTCATTTGATATTTAATTTTGGTGAACCGAATAGGGTGAGGTGAACTCAACTTTGGAAGGATGTTTTGCCACTATCATACAAGATGTCTAATGACATACAACCTCGTGTCATCATAAGATAGGGTTGTGCACATCCACTTGTTGAGTATATTTATGAGCACTACCTATATAATCTTGGTGTTTGTTTGAAGTATAATTCTCAATTAGAGACAGTGGAGATAATGATATGTCAAGAGAAGACTCACCATTGGAAAAAATATGATAGTAATCTTCTCGCTTTTCTTTGGGGGTCTATCGGTCAACCAAGGATAATTCTGTGGACATATGATATCTATCATAACCTAAACGCATGGCCTCCCATGTACGAAGGTTTCCTTGAACACTTCCCAAAGGTTTTAATTTCTAAAACAGTTTTTGACTGTACCTTTATGTAAGGTGTCATTGTGACGTACTATCCAAATTGGTGTCAAGAGTCACAGTTGGTATATATATTTGTATCAAAACTCACAACATATGTGTTGTTGTATTTTGCACGACAATTGTTGTAATAAAGTTGTAGTTATTTCTGTACCATATATTTGGTGAATCAGAATGGGTTGGATGGAATGGACCTATTTTGGGGACGTCACATTTGGTATCAGAGCTTAGGGATGTGGTCTCTGGCGGAGATCGGGGAATAGAACTAGGATGGGAGAGATGAGTAAATCCTTCGCTAATGTGTCCTACCTAAGCTTATTTGTTGGTCAGTTATAATATCGAGATATTATGTGATATGTTAATTTGTTCAATTAACCCTTGTTTTGAAGTTGTATTCTAGAATGATATCTGAAATACAGGAGGAGCAATGGAGAAATTATGAGGACAGGGAAGATGGAATCTGAAATGAAAGCAAGGTATTCTCAACTCTTGAAATACCAGGTACGTAAATTTCTGGGACGAAATTTCATAAGGAGGGGAGATTGTAAGACCCCAAATTTTATGAAATAAAAGTATTCAATTTTCCTATTTAGTAAATGGTTAAATTGATAAAAAGAAGAGTTACGGGTGATATATGAATTTTTTTCAAAAATACGCAAGTGGTTATAAAATATTCATTGTTGTTTGGGAATATTCGCTTAGTCGTGGAATATTCTTTTCCGTTTGAATAATATTCGTATTTACTGCAAGCAATCCATTTATGGGCCCCATAATGTAATAACCGCTTGGATGAAGAAAACGACAAATTTGAGTTTTTATAAATAACGGCGTAGTTGTTACCGTTAACACTGTTGGAATACCCGGTGGGTAAAGTAAAGTAATACGCGTTGTTGCACAAGAGAGACACCAGGTTTTGCACAATATTTTTGAATTATCGATTCTTACGTAAGAAGGCACTACTCAATAATTATTACAAAGAATTACTCGCTCAATATTTTATTTTATTGATTCAATAATTGTCATTGTTGATATTTTATATTATTATTGTTCCAATAATTGTCATCGCACAAAGATTCCATTATCGATCATCAATAATTCATATTATTTGAATAATATTATTAGATAACATTATTGGCAATGTCTAGAAAGTTCTCATCAAGGAGAGGTTTGGTCACCTAATTGCACGCCAAGAAGGAGAAATCTTTATCTGAAAGCCCCTTTCCTTCGGAACCGCCTGTCATTATTATTGTGATTCTCGTAATATTATTTATGAATAATTAATTATTGATTTATATGATAATGAAATATTTATTTGATGTGGATATAAATGATGGATTTATTTATGTGGTTATAAATGAAGGAATTAATGTTGAGGTATTTTATCAAGATTTTGTTTGATTGAGGTATTAAAAGATCAAATCGTTGTTCTTACAAACTTTATTATGTGAGTTATAATTTTTAATCCGAATCGCTGATCGTTGGAGATTTTTGGATATGTTATACATATATAAGTTGAGTATATGTTCACAAATTTTGAACCGTTAAAAATGAACGAATGATTTGTTATGAATTTTAAGAGGTGACCGATTCTAAATTAGGTTTATAAATGATTTTGGTGGAAAATTCTAGAAATGGGTGGGCCCCACTTTTGGTTGTTGGGGAGATGGCTGATTTTTGGTGGGTGGAATAGTAGCGTGTAAAAGCTATCGTGTAGCAGTCAAGTCTGCTTGCTTGCGTATAACATTTTCCTATAAATATAGGGGGCTAAGTTAGAATTGAAAATCACACCGTAAACATAAGTTTTCTCTTTTCTCTCTAGATTATCGAGTGTATTTTGTGAGTATTTAGATACTTGGTGAGTTGCTATTCATCGCTGCAAGTTTCCTTCAAATCATATCCGATATCCAATGTAAGTCTACGCTTCTTTTGAGGTAAAGGATTGTAAGGGATAAGGGATATTAAGGGATGTTATTTTCTTCATAATGATGTTATTCTTTCAATATCATTATACTTTATATTGGTATGGATCTTATATGGAATTTTATTTTTGAAATTTCTACACGATATTGTGTATTCACGATACGGCACTATTCACGATATTTATTTACGATACTATATTATTTACGATACTATTATTCATTCACGTTACTATTCACGAGTTACTATTCTTATATTCACGAGTTACTATTCATGAGTTACTATTCACGAGTTACTATTCACGCACTATTCACGCAAAAAATTGGTTTCTTTTTCCGACCAAATTATCGCTGATTTATGATTATTACTTCTTGAAAATAAATGCGCTTGTTGATCATATTGTTTTTATTATCATATATAACATTTTTATAACCATGATGTTGAATTTCTCTTTCACTTGAGTGTAAAGATGGGTAGATTATTGGTATGATCGTGACTATGGGTTCTCTCTTTGCCAAGAAGTGCAAAGATGAATTGTTAACGGTATGATCATGACCATTGAATTTATAATTGAATATCTTTAGCTTAAGTGTAAAGATGAATTGATTAACATGGTTATAATTATTGTTTATATAAATTCTAAAATGATTATATATTTCTTTTCGAGATATGAATATATTTCGGCCCAGAAGGGTAAATATATGAATCGTTGATGAATATATTTGGCCCAGATTGCAAATATGAATTGTTGAGGAATATCTTTGGCCCAGAAAGCAAAAGATGAATTATTGATGAATATCTTAGGCTCGTAATGCAAAGATGACTTGTTGTTGAATATCTTTGGCCCAGAAGTGCAAAGATGATTTGTTGATGAACATCTTTGGCTCGTAATGCAAAGATGACCTGTTGTTGAATATCTTTGGCCTGTAGTGCAAAGATGACTTGTTGATGAATATCTTTGGCCCGTAGTGCAAAGATAAATTTATTAGTATGATTATGAACATGAATTGTGATTTGGTATAACCATGATCTTTGATGTTTCAGGTGATGAAAATTATCTTTGTCCTGGATGAGAAAAGGAATTTAGAACTACAATTACGATTATGAGTTATACATGTGATTGTGGACATGAATTGTTGATTGATGTTACAGGGATAAAACATTGTTGGTGGACTTTTAACATGGAGAAGATAATAGATTTTATGGTCTATTTGACTCTTCTAATGGATTGCTCCGTTCGCCGCAACTATGGTTGAAAAGTTTTATCATCTACCATATGTTCTAAATCTCTGATTTATTACTGATTAAGGCTATTGATAATTTAATTATCTTTAGTCATGATATTCTTTACTGAGCTAGTTGTGCTCACCCTTTTGCTTCACAATTCCTTTCAGGTAATAAAAGTGTAGATGGGTCGAGCGGGGATAACAGGGAATAGAATCTATGGTCTATAGTCATTGAGGTTCTCCTAAATAGCATGAAAATAATTTTATCGAGACTTTAGATAAGTGTGTCGATTATATATCGTCATTTGATATTTAATTTTGGTGAACCGAAATAGGTGAGGTGAACTCAACTTTGAAGGATGTTTTGCCACTATCATACAAGATGTCTAACGACATACAACCTCGTGTCATCATAAGATGTGGTCAGTGCACATCCACTTGCCGAGTATATTTACGAGCACTACCTATATAATCTTGGTGTTTGTTTGAAGTATAATTTCTCAATTAGAGACAAAGGAGATAATGATATGTCAAGAGAAGACTCACCATTGGAAAAAAATATGATAGTAATCTTCTCGCTTTTCTTTTTGGGGTCTATCAGGTCAACCAAGGATAATTCTCTGCGGACATATGATATCTATCATAACCTAAACGCATGGCCTCCCATGTACGAAGGTTTCTCGAACACTTCCCAAAGGTTTTAATTTCTAAAACAGCTTTTGACTATACCTTTATGTAAGGTGTCATCATTGACGTACTATCCAAGGTTGGTGTCAAGAGTCACAGCTTGGTATATATTTTATCAAAACTCACAACATATGTGTTGTTGTATTTTGCACGACAATTGTTGTAATAAAGTTGTAGTTGTTTCCGCACTATATATTTGGCGAATCGTAATGGGTTGGATGGAATGGACCTATTTTGGGGGACGCCACATTTGGTATCGTAGCTTAGGGATGTGGTCTCCGGCGAGATCGGGGAATAGAACTAGAGGGGAGAGATGAGTAAATCCTTCGCTAAAGGTGTCCTACCTAAGCTTATTTGTTGGTCACTTATAATATCGGATATTATGTGATATGTTAATTTGTTCAATTAACCTCTTGTTTTGAAGTTGTATTCTAGAATGATATCCAAAATACGGTGAGATGAGCAATGGAGAAATTATGAGGACAGGGAAGATGGAATCTCAAATGAAAGCAAGGTATTCTCAACTCTTTCGAATACTATCGTGTACGTAAATTTCTGGGGACGAAATTTCATAAGGAGGGAGATTGTAAGACCCCTAATTTTATGAAATAAAAGTATTCAATTTTCCTATTTATTAAATGGTTAAATTGATAAAAGTTAAAGTTAAGGGTGATATATGAATTTTTTCAAAATACGCAAGTGGTTATAAAATATTCATTGTTGTTTGGGAATATTCGCTTAGTCGTAGAATATTCTTTCCGTTCGGGGAATATTCGCATTTACGGCAAGCAAAATTATTTGTGGGCCCCATAATGTAATAACTCGCTTGATGAAGAAAACGACAAATTTGAGTTTTTATAAATAACGACGTAATGGTTACCGCTAACACCGCTGGAATACCCTATGGTTAAAATAAAGTAATACGCTATTGTTGCACAAAGAAGTATTACCTGCTTTTGCACAATATTTTTTGAATTATTGATTCTTACGTAAGAAGGCACTACTCAATAATTATTACAAAGAATTATCGCTCAATATTTTATTTTATTGATTCAATAATTGTCGCGCTTGATATTTTATATTATTGTTGTTCCAATAATTGTCAACGCACAAAGATTCCATTATCGATCAATAATTCATATTATTTGAATAATATTATTAGATAACATTATTGGCAATGTCTAGAAAGTTCTCACAAGGAGAGGTTTGGTCACCTAATTGCAGCGCCAAAGAAGGAGAAAATCCTTATCCTGAAAGCCCCTCTTCCTCGGAACCGCCTCGTCATCATTATTGTGATTCTCGTAATATTATTTATGAATAATTAATTATTGATTTATATGATAATGAAATATTTATTTGATGTGGATATAAATGATGGATTTATTTATGTGGTTATAAATGAAGGAATTAATGTTGAGGTATTTTATCAAGATTTTGTCTGATTGGAGGTATTAAAAGATCAAATCAAAGGTTCTTACAAATTTTATTATGTGAGTTATAATTTTTAATCCGACCGCTGATCGTTGGAATTTTTGGATATGTTATACATATATAAGTTGAGTATATGTTCACAAATTTTGAACCGTTAAAAATGAACGAATGATTTGTTATGAATTTTAAGAGGTGACCGATTCGAAATTAGGTTTATAAATGATTTTGGTGGAAAATTCTAGAAATGGTGGGCCCCACTTTTGGTTGTTGGGAAGATGGTTGGCTGATTTTTGGTGGGTGGAATAGTAGCAGGTAAAGCCATCAGGTAGCAGGTCAAGTATGCTTCGGCGTGCTAACATTTTCCTATAAATAGAGGGCTAAGTTAGAATTGAAAATCACACCAGAAACATAAGTTTTCTCTTTTTCTCTCTAGATTATCGAGTGTATTTTGTGAGTATTTAGATACTTGGTGAGTTGCTATTCATCGCTGCAAGTTTCCTTCAAATCATTATCCCGATATCCAATGTAAGTACTCTTCTTTTGAGGTAAAGGATTGTAAGGGATATTAAGGGATGTTATTTTCTTCATAATGATGTTATTCTTTCAATATCATTATATATCGAAATATCTTATGAATTTTATTGTGAAATTTCTCACCTTTTGTGTTCATGTATAATTAGGTTTACTATTCATTATTTAGTTACTATTACTATTCATGAGTACTATTCACGAAGTTATTATTCACGAAGTTACTATTCACGATTTACTATTCACTGAGTTACTATTCACGAGTTACTATTCACGAGTTACTATTCACAAAAAATTGGTTTCTTTTTCTCGACCAAATTATCGCTGATTTATGATTATTGCTCTTGAAAATAAATGCGCTGTTGATCATATTGTTTTTATTATCATATATAACATTTTTATAACCATGATGTTGAATTTCTTTCACTTAAGTGTAAAGATGGGTAGATTATTGGTATGATCGCGACTATGGGTTCTCTTTTGCCAAGAGTGCAAAGATGAATTGTTAACTGGTATGATCATGACCATTGAATTTATAATTGAATATCTTTAGCTTAAGTGTAAAGATGAATTGATTAACATGGTTATAATTATTGTTTATATAAATTCTAAAATGATTATATATTTCTTTGAGATATGAATATATTTGGCCTGTAGTGCAAATATGAACTGTTGATGAATATATTTGGCCTGTATTGCAAATATGAATCGTTGAGGAATATCTTTGGCCCAGAAAGAGGCAAAAGATGAATTATTGAGGAATATCTTAGGCTCGTAATGCAAAGATGACTTGTTGTTGAATATCTTTGGCCCAGTGTAAAGATGATTTGTTGATGAACATCTTTGGCTCAGAATGCATGCAAAGATGACTGTTGTTGAATATCTTTGGCCCAGAAGTGCAAAGATGACTTGTTGATGAATATCTTCGGCCGTGGTGCAAAGATAAATTTATTAGTATGATTATGAACATGAACCGTGATTTGGTATAACCATGATCTTTGATGTTTCGTGATGAAAATTATCTTTGTCCCGGATGAGAAAAGGAATTTAGAACTACAATTACGATTATGAAGTTATACATGTGATTGTGGACATGAATTGTTGATTGATGTTACAGGATAAAAAACATTGTTGGTGGACTTTTAACATGGAGAAGATAATAGATTTTATGGTCTATTTGACTCTTCTAATGGATCGCTCGTTCACCGCAACTATGGTTGAAAAGTTTTATCATCTACCATATGTTCTAAATCTATGATTTATTATCGATGAAGGCTATTGATAATTTAATTATCTTTAGTCATGATATTCTTTATCGAAGCTAGTTGTGCTCACCCTTTTGCTTCACAATTCCTTCGTAAATAAAAGTGTAGTCGGGTCGAGCGGGGTAACAACAGGGAATAGAACGGTGGTCTATAGTCGTGAGGTTCTCCCTAAATAGCATGAAAATAATTTTATCGAGACTTTAGATAAGTGTGTCATCATATACGCGTATTTGATATTTAATTTTGGTGAACCAAATAGGTGAGGTGAACTCAACTTTGAAGGATGTTTTCCCACTATCATACAAGATGTCTAATGACATACAACCTCATGTCATCATAAGATGTGGTCAGGCACATCCACTTGCTAAGTATATTTACGAGCACTACCTATATAATCTTGGTGTTTGTTTGAAGTATAATTCTCAATTAGAGACAAGGAGATAATGATATGTCAAGAGAAGACTCACCATTGGAAAAAATATGATAGTAATCTTCTCGCTTTTCTTTTCAAGTCTATTGGGTCAACCAAGGATAATTCTCGTGGACATATGATATCTATCATAACCTAAACGCACGGCCTCCCATGTACGGTTTCCTTGAACACTTCCCAAAGATTTTAATTTCTAAAACAGCTTTTTGACTGCACTTTTATGTAAGGTGTCATCAGGACGTACTATCCAAATTGGTGTCAAGAGTCACAGTTGGTATATATATTTGTATCAAAACTCACAACATATGTGTTGTTGTATTTTGCACGACAATTGTTGTAATAAATATAGTTGTTTTCGTACCATATATTCGGCGAATCAGAATGGGTTGGATGGAATGGACTTATTTTGGGGACGTCACATTTGGTATCAGAGCTTAGGGATGTGGTCTCTGGCGGAGATCGGGGAATAGAACTAGGAGGGGAGAGATGAGTAAATCCTTCGCTAGTGTGTCCTACTTAAGCTTATTTGTTGGGTCACCATAATATCGGATATTATGTGATATGTTAATTTGTTCAATTAACCCTTGTTTTGAAGTTGTATTCTAGAATGATATCTGAAATACAGGAGGAGCAATGGAGAAATTATGAGGACAGGGAAGATGGAATCTGAAATGAAAAGCTAGGTATTCTAAACTCTTTCAAATACTGTGCACGTAAATTTTGGGGACGAAATTTCATAAGGAGGGAGATTGTAAGACCCCAATTTTATGAAATAAAAGTATTCAATTTTCCTATTTAGTAAATGGTTAAATTGATAAAAGTTAAAGTTAAGGGTGATATATGAATTTTTTCAAAATACGCAAGTGGTTATAAAATATTCATTGTTGTTTGGAATATTCGCTTAGTCGTAGAAATATTCTTTCCGTCGGGAATATTCGCATTTACGACGCAAAAAACCATTTAGGGCCCCATAATGTAATAACCGCTTTGATGAAGAAAACGACAAATTTGAGTTTTTATAAATAACGATGTAGTGGTTACCGCTAACACTGTTGAATACCCTATGGGTTAAAGTAAAGTAATACGCTATTGTTGCACAAAGAGAGACACACTTGCTTTTGCACAATATTTTGAATTATTGATTCTTACGTAAGAAGGCACTACTCAATAATTATTACAAAGAATTACTGCTCAATATTTTATATTATTGATTCAATAATTGTCATATGATATTTTATATATTATCATTGTTCCAATAATTGTCACCGCACAAAGATTCTCCATTATCGATCAATAATTCATATTATTTGAATAATATTATGAGATAACATTATTGGCAATGTCTAGAAAGTTCTCATCAAGGAGAGGTTTGGTCACCTAATCATGCTACCAAGAAGAGAGAAATCCTTATCTGAAAGCCCCTCTTTCCTGAACCGCCCGTCAGTTGTCATTATTATGTGATTCTCGTAATATTATTTATGAATAATTAATTATTGATTTATATGATAATGAAATATTTATTTGATGTGGATATAAATGATGGATTTATTTATGTGGTTATAAATGAAGGAATTAATGTTGAGGTATTTTATCAAGATTTTGCCTGATTGAGGTATTAAAAGATCAAATCGTTGTTCTTACAACTTTTATTATGTGAGTTATAAATTTTAATCCGATTGCTGGATCGTTGGAATTTTTGGATATGTTATACATATATAAGTTGAGTATATGTTCACAAATTTTGAACCGTTAAAAATGAACGAATGATTTGTTATGAATTTTAAGAGGTGACTGATTCGGAAATTAGGTTTATAAATGATTTTGGTGGAAAATTCTAGAAATGGTGGGCCCCACTTTTGGTTGTTGGGGAAGATGGCTGATTTTTGGTGGGTGGAATAGTAGCAGGTAAAGCTATCAGGTAGCAGGTCAAGTATGCTTTTGCTGTAACATTTTCCTATAAATAGAGGGCTAAGTTAGAATTGAAAATCACACCAGAAACATAAGTTTTCTCTCCTTTTCTCTCTAGATTATCGAGTGTATTTTGTGAGTATTTAGATACTTGGTGAGTTGCTATTCATCATTACAAGTTTCCTTCAAATAATATATCCGATATCCAAATGTAAGTGTACGCTTTTTTCGAGGTAAAGGATTGTAAGGGATATTAAGGATGTTATTTTTTCATAATGATGTTATTCTTTCAATATCATTATACTCGAAATATTGGTAGGAATTTTATTGTGAAATTTCTACCTTTTGTTCACGATACTTTAACTATTCATGATATATGGCACTATTTACGGACATTATTTATTCATCATTAGTTACTATTCATGATTTACTATTCACTATTCACGTTTACTATTCACAAATTACTATTCACGAAGTTACTATTCACGATTTCACTTAAAAAAATTGGTTTCTTTTTCTGACCAAATTATCGTTGATTTATGATTGTTGCTCTTGAAAATAAATGCAGTTGTTGATCATATTGTTTTTATTATCATATATAACATTTTTTATAACCATGATGTTGAATTTCTCTTTCACTTGAGTATAACGATGGGTAGATTATTGGTATGATCGTGACTATGGGTTCTCTTTGGCCAGGAGTGCAAAGATGAATTGTTAACTGGTATGATCATGACCATTGAATTTATAATTGAATATCTTTAGCTTAAGTGTAAAGATGAATTGATTAACATGGTTATAATTATTGTTTATATAAATTCTAAAATGATTATATATTTCTTTGAGATATGAATATATTTGGCCCGTAGTGCAAATATGAATCATTGATGAATATATTTGGCCTCAGATTGCAAATATGAACGTTGAGGAATATCTTTGGCACAGTAAGCAAAAGATGAATTATTGAGGAATATCTTAGGCTCGTAATGCAAAGATGACTTGTTGTTGAATATCTTTGGCCCAGAGTGCAAAGATGATTTGTTGATGAACATCTTTGGCTCGTAATGCAAAAAGATGACCTGTTGTTGAATATCTTCGGCCCGTAGTGCAGTGCAGATGACTTGTTGATGAATATCTTTGGCCCGTAGTGCAAAGATAAATTTATTAGTATGATTATGAACATGAATCGTGATTTGGTATAACCATGATCTTTGATGTTTCGGGTGATAAAAATTATCTTTGTCCTGGATGAGAAAAGGAATTTAGAACTACAATTACGATTATGAGTTATATATGTGATTGTGGACATGAATTGTTGATTGATGTTACAGGGATAAAACATTGTTGGTGGACTTTTAACATGGAGAAGATAAAAGATTTTATGGTCTATTCGACTCTTCTAATGGATCGCTCGTTCTACCGCAAACTATGGTTGAAAAGTTTTATCATCTACCATATGTTCTAAATCTATGATTTATTATCGATTAAGGCTATTGATAATTTAATTATCTTTAGTCATGATATTCTTTATCGAGCTAGTTGTGCTCACCCTTTTGCTTCACAATTCCTTTCGTGTAATAAAAGTGTAGTCAATCGAGCGAGGGATAACAGGGGAATAGAACTCTGGTCTATAGTCATTGAGGTTCTCCTAAATAGCATGAAAATAATTTTATTGAGACTTTAGATAAGTGTGTCGTATTATATACGTCATTTGATATTTAATTTTGGTGAACCGAATAGGGTGAGGTGAACTCAACTTTGGAAGGATGTTTTGCCACTATCATATAAGATGTCTAATGACATACAACCTCATGTCATCATAAGACAGGGTTGTGCACATCCACTTGCTGAGTATATTTATGAGCACTACCTATATAATCTTGGTGTTTGTTTGAAGTATAATTCTCAATTAGAGACAGTGCAGATAATGATATGTCAAGAGAAGACTCACCATTGGAAAAAATATGATAGTAATCTTCTCGTTTTTCTTTGGGGTCTATTGGGTCAACCAAGGATAATTCTGTGGACATATGATATCTATCATAACCTAAACGCATGGCCTCCCATGTACGAAGGTTTCCTTGAACACTTCCCAAAGGTTTTAATTTCTAAAACAGTTTTTGACTGTACCTTTATGTAAGGTGTCATTGTGACGTATTTATCCAAATCGGTGTCAAGAGTCACAACAGTTGGTATATGTATTTGTATCAAAACTCACAACATATGTGTTGTTGTATTTTGCACGACAATTGTTGTAATAAAGTTGTAGTTGTTTCTGTACCATATATTCGGCGAATCAGAATGGGTTGGATGGAATGGACCTATTTTGGGGACGTCACATTTGGTATCAGAGCTTAGGGATGTGGTCTTTGGCGGAGATCGGGGAATAGAACTAGGAGGGGAGAGATGAGTAAATCATTCACTAGTGTGTCCTACTTAAGCTTATTTGTTGGTCAGTTATAATATCGGGATATTATGTGATATGTTAATTTGTTTAATTAACCCTTGTTTTGAAGTTTTATTCTAGAATGATATCTGAAATACAGGAGGAGCAATGGAGAAATTATGAGGACAGGGAAGATGGAATATGAAATGAAAGCAAGGTATTCTCAACTGTTGAAATACCGTGTATGTAAATTTTGGGATGAAATTTCATAAGGAGGGAGATTGTAAGAGACCGAATTTTATGAAATAAAAGTATTCAATTTTCCTATTTAGTAAATGGTTAAATTGATAAAAAGAAGAGTTAAATGTGATATATGAATTTTTTTCAAAATACGCAAGTGGTTATAAAATATTCATTGTTGTCGAGAATATTCGCTTAGTCGTAGAATATTCTTTCCGTTTGGGAATATTCATATACGACGCTTGCAATCATTTGTGGGCCCCATAATGTAATAACCGCTTGGATGAAGAAAATGACAAATTTGAGTTTTTATAAATAACGACGTAGTGGTTACTGCTTAACATCGCTGAATACCCTTGGGTAAAAATAAAGTAATACGCTGTTGTTGCACAAGAAAGATACCACGCTTTTGCATGATTTTTGAATTATTGATTCTTACGTAAGAAGGCACTACTCAATAATTATTACAAAGAATTATCGCTCAATATTTTATATTATTGATTCAATAATTGTTGCGTTGATATTTTATATTATCATTGTTCCAATAATTATCACTACACAATTTCTCCATTATCAGATCAATAATTCATATTATTTGAATAATATTATAAGATAGCATTATTGGCAATGTCCGTAAAGTTCTATCAAGGAGAGGTTTGGTCACCTAATTGCGCCGCCAAGAAGGAGAAATCCTTATCTGAAAGCCCCTCTTTCCTCGGGAACCGTACTCGTCATTATTATCAGTGATTCTCGTAATATTATTTATGAATAATTAATTATTAATTTATATGATAATGAAATATTTATTTGATGTGGATATAAATGATGGATTTATTTATGTGGTTATAAATGAAAGAATTAATGTTGAGGTATTTTATCAGGATTTTGTCTGATTGAGGTATTAAAAGATCAAATCGTTGTTCTTACAACTTTATTGTGTGAGTTATAATTTTTAATCAATTGCTGATCGTTGGAATTTTTGGATATGTTATACATATATAAGTTGAGTATATGTTCACAAATTTTGAACCGTTAAAAATGAACGAATGATTTGTTATGAATTTTAAGAGGTGACTGATTCGAAAATTAGGTTTATAAATGATTTTGGTGGAAAATTTAGAAATGGTGGGCCCCACTTTTGGTTGTTGGGGAAGATGGCTAATTTTTGGTGGGTGGAATAGTAGCAGGTAAAGCTATCAGGTAGCAGGTCAAGTATGCTTCGGCGTGCTAACATTTTCCTATAAATAGAGGGCTAAGTTATAATTGAAAATCACACCAGAAACATAAAGTTTTCTCTCCTTTTCTCTCTAGATTATCGAGTGTATTTTGTGAGTATTTAGATACTTGGTGAGTTGTTATTCATCAGTACAAGTTTCCTTCAAATATATATCCGATATCCAAAAATAAGTAATCTTTTTTGAGGTAGAGGATTGTAAGGGATATTAAGGGATGTTATTTTCTTCATAATGATGTTATTCTTTCAATATCATTATACTGAAATATTGGTATGAATTTTATTGTGAAATTTCTACCTTTTTGTGTCGGGTTTACTATTCATGAGTTACTATTCATGAGTTACTATTCACGAGTTACTATTCACGAATTACTATTCACGGGTAGTATTTACGAAAAAAATTGGTTTCTTTTTCTGACCAAATTATCGTTGATTTATGATTGTTGCTCTTGAAAATAAATGCAGTTGTTGATCATATTGTTTTTATTATCATATATAACATTTTTTATAACCATGATGTTGAATTTCTCTTTCACTTGAGTGTAAAGATGGGTAGATTATTGGTATGATCGTGACTATGGGTTCTCTTTGGCCAAAGTGAGCAAAAGATGAATTGTTAACTCGGTATGATCATAACCATTGAATTTATAATTGAATATCTTTAGCTTAAGTGTAAAGATGAATTGATTAACATGGTTATAATTATTGTTTATATAAATTCTAAAATGATTATATATTTCTTTGAGATATGAATATATTTTTACCAGAAGTGCAAATATGAATCATTGATGAATTTATTTGGCCCATATGCAAATATGAATCGTTGAGGAATATCTTTGGCCCAGTAGTGCAAAGATGAATTATTGATGAATATCTTAGGCTCGTGTCTGCAAAGATGACTTGTTGTTGAATATCTTTGGCTCAGTGTGCAAGATGATTTATTGATGAACATCTTTGGCTCGTAATGCAAAGATGATGATCATTGTTGAATATCTTTGGCCCAGTAGCAAAGATGACTTGTTGATGAATATCTTTGGCCCGTGGTGCAAAGATAAATTTATTAGTATGATTATGAACATGAACTGTGATTTGGTATAACCATGATCTTTGATGTTTCAGGTGATGAAAATTATCTTTGTCCTGGATGAGAAAAGGAATTTAGAACTACAATTACGATTATGAGTTATACATGTGATTGTGGACATGAATTGTTGATTGATGTTACAGGGATAAAACATTGTTGGTGGACTTTTAACATGGAGAAGATAAAAGATTTTATGGTCTATTTGACTCTTCTAATGGATTGCTCCTTCCGCTGCAACTATGGTTGAAAAGTTTTATCATCTACCATATGTTCTAAATCTATGATTTATTACTGATTAAGGCTATTGATAATTTAATTATCTTTAGTCATGATATTCTTTACTGAGCTAGTTGTGCTCACCCTTTTGCTTCACAATTCCTTTCAGGTAATAAAAGTGTAGCTGGGTCGAAAGCGGGGATAACAGGGAATAGAATCGGTGGTCTATAGTCATGCCGAGGTTCTCCCTAAATAGCATGAAAATAATTTTATTGAGACTTTAGATAAGTGTGTCGTATTATATACGTCATTTGATATTTAAATTTGGTGAACCGAATAGGGTGAGGTAAACTCAACTTTGGAAGGTTGTTTTGCCACTATCATACAAGATGTCTAATGACATACTGAAAGTAGTATGCACACAAGCCAATCATGTTTGATGATAAAGCATATACTTTGTAACAATCTTATTCATTTATTAATAAAAAGTATTAATTTATTAAAGGCTTTTAATTATCTACATGATGCTGTTTTATAATATGTGATAAACCCATAGTTTTAAGCAATGCTTTTAGAATAATGATGATGATCATTCTAATGAGATCTAAATTCTTAGAAAGCTTGAAACTAAAATAGTTCCCAATCATTGGATTACTAAATTGGGGATTAGTGAATCCGGATAGATTTGGTACATACGTTGCTTTGGAGGAGGATGATTGATCTCATGATCATTTGTGTGGAGACACTAAAGCAAGTATGTAGGTGCTTATTAGAGAATAAGTTCACTTTGACGCGTGGCTCGCTAAGGAATACCTAATGGAGTTTTATTTGCTCGTCAATAGGAATTCTGTAGTGATAGTAAAGTACAAGTAATCCTTGGACTTGAGATCATCATAGTATCTTGTGTATGATGAGTTATACTTTGACTTATTCCTTAAGACCCTTAGGGTATATCAAAGGGTATGCTTGGGTATAATAAGTTGTACATGGAGATAATGTATGATCAATAAAGAATCTACCACTTCTAATAAAAGAAGAGAAATGTCCTATGTGATTCGATAAATGACAACCCAAAGAGTCCTTGACTAAAGGCGAATGAAATTAGAAAGGAGTTTCTAATTTGCATTATTTGAGTTGTGCATTTAAGGATCGAAATACATATAATTAAATAAAATAAGACTTGACGTAAATTCCATGTCTTATATTTAATTGGGACATTGTATGGTGGAAGGATTGAATTGTCATGGTAACTATTTACTCAAAGGTTCTTTTATGATTAATGTTGAAATCTATATTATCTGGAAAAGTCGTTGATCGCTAGGGAGGCTTATCCCTATCAGAATAAATATTATTTATTTAAATAAATTAATTGTTTAATTTATTTATTTAAATAAGATTAGAATTGTTCTAATTGATTTATTCACAACCGGTTTAATATGGAGAACCTAAAGGGTCACACCATAAAAGGAAGAATAATTATTTAAGAAGTTAATGGCATAATCGTAATAATATAAATATGTATATTTAATTTAATCTATGGTGATAGAATAAATTAAATAGCTTAATATTTATTATTTAATATTTTAGAAATATTAAATATAAATTAATAAGAGGAGTCTTATTAATATTATTACAATTATTATTATTTTAATTTCTAAAAGAGTTTAGGAATTAATTTAATATAAGTACTCTCATTTATTCCTAATTGGATTAGGAAGGAAAACTAGTTAAAGGAGTTTTAATTAATTATCCCTAATAAGATTAGGGAGCTTAATTAATTAAAAGAATTTAATTAATTAAATAAAACCCAATTTCTTAATTGTTAAGGTGGGTTGCCCACATCTATTAATAAGAGGAGTCTTATTATGGGTGGGGGTTGTTGACTTTTACAACAACATAAATTCCAATTTGTTGGAGAGTACCCTTTTCTATAGAGATAGAAAACTAGGGTTTGAGCCAAATACACCATCTTCTTGAATTCTTTATTTTTCCTTGGTGGATCACCTCTGAGGCCAAACATATGGGTGGCTAACGTTGATCAAAGGAAGGAACAAAACCCCGGTGGATTCAAGTTGAACGCGAAAAGATTGAGGTGAACTTGTACTAAGGAAGCTTCGATCTTCAAGGGTATGTTTTTATTCTTCATATCTTTTCGCTTAATTAATAATTGTGTATAAAGGGTGATCCGGGTATATGGTTTGTAAAATTTTAAACTCGATTTTTACACGCTTTTCGCATTATTTTGCAATTTGATTGCGCACATGAATATTACAAACCTAACAGTGGCATCAGAGCCAAACCTTTATGCGAATTATTAATTGTTTGATTTAATATGTATGTTGATATGTGTTTAGAACAATTTAATTGGGCATAATTTTATTATATAAAATCTATATATATATATATATATATATATATATATATATATATATATCATGAATAAAAAAAAAAGAAAAAAAACTGTAGCCGCTATTGAAATTTTTTTTTTGGGTTGCATCCGTGGTACTTCTCACGTGATATATGAAAATCAGCAGTCCACGGATCATGTCATTTCCGTGCAACATAAAAAAAAATAAAAAAAAAAGGAGCATTTTTTTTGTGGCCCACGTGATTAGCAGCAAGAAGATTGAAAAAGGCGAGTTACATGAATGCTTTAAAAAAAAAAGGAGCAACATATTATGCAAGGAAATCAATATATCGCATGCAAATCTGCAAATATACCGAGCTTAACATGTGCACATTTTTTTTTTTTTTTTGAGAAGATATATAATATATATATATATATATTAAAATCTGCATATATATTTATATATATATATATATATATATTATATATTATTTTTTATTATTTTATAATATATTATATATATTATATATATATATATATAATATATTATTCTTAATAATTTTATAATTAAAATAATATTTATTTTAATTTTAAAATTAGAATTTCATGCTAACTAATTAGAGTTGGAATTGGATTCCATAATAACTAATTAGAGTTGAAATTGGATTTCATGTTTCCTTAAATAAAGGAGTTTATTTAGATATGAAATAAGATTTCATATTATTCAAAATAAAAGAGTTTATTTGTGAATAGGAAAGAAAATCCATGTTTTCTTAAATAAAGGAGTTTATTTAAATATGGAATAAGATTTCATATTATTCAAAATAAAGGAGTTTATTTGTGAATAGGAAAGAATATCCGTGTTTCCTTTAATAAAAGATTTTTTTTATGGAATTGGATTCCATAATTAATTAAAATAAAAGAGTTTATTTTAATTAAAGATTTTTTATATATGGAATTGGATTCCATAATTAATTAAAATAAAGGAGTTTATTTTGATTAAAGATTTTGATTAAAATAAAATAGTTTATTTTATTCAAAATTGGATAAATTAAAATAAAATAGTTTTATTTTGATTTAAATTTGGATTAAAATAAAGGAGTTTATTTTGATTCAAAAATAGATTTTATACTAACTAAATTTGCCCATTAAATGATATCAATATATATATATATAAATGTTTATTATTCATAAGATGAATGTTATTTATTGATGCATATGGTGATGTGTATGATAATAAATGGGATTGATTATGGACTATCGACCAATGCGATTGGATTTTATTTTAGTTGGATGCATGAATGTATGGGTTTTATTAAATGGGGTCTCAGCGTACCTCGCCTTCTCTAATTTTTCTTAATGTAAATTCTATCTCCTCCTATGTACTTCCCTCGATCACGATCAAGGTTTCTATTTATTTTAAATAGTTTTGTAATAGGAATAGTTAGAATTAATTTTGAAAAATTGGAGATCAAGGAGCAAGGAGCGCTGAAGACCCGTTTGTAATGGAGCACGGTTTAAATGTAATAGTTATATTTAAATATTATTTCTTGCACCCCTTAGGGTTTGACCTTTTGGTTCACTTGGTGGCTCTAGTGAACCAAGCTAGAATAAAAGTCCATAATCAATCCGGGTAGAATATAGTATTCTATATGTGAATGCTTATACTATATATATTATATATTATGCAAACATGCTTCGCATGTTAATTAATATATTGACGCGTATTTTATATATATATATATATATATGTACGCTGCTAAAACAAGATGAGACAAATTAATAACAAACCCCTCAATTTTTTATATTAAGTCCTAAGCGCTCAAAGATATTTGGAATATCGAACGTCAGCTTTCTAGCATGATAAAATTAATAGAGTATTAAATATTTAATATGAGTTTGTTGTGTCACCACAAGGCAAGTATTAAGTATTTAAGATGTTAATTTATCACATTTGATGCTTATAAAGAAAATTGAACAATATTATTTTGTTGTGTCACCACAAGGATGATATTTTTCTTTTTTTGAATATATGGAGTGCTAGGTCGGACTTAACTTGGATAATTTTGATTCGGATGTGCCACCACTTGATCAAAATAATCTAAGAGGCAAAAGAAAAGGAGTTGCATAGTTGATGTAATTGACAAAAGTTGTCTACCTATTTATTTATATATAGTTTGTTGTGTCACCATAAGGCTATATACATTTGAAATGGGATCCTTATTCTCACTAGCAAATCTTTAATTAGATTTTGCCGAACTATATAAGTGAGGGTAATATAGTTTGAAGAAAATAGTGGGAGATACCAATTTAAAACAAGACCTAAATTATTTTGGTAATTAATAAAAGAATGTATGTTAAAATGTTGTTAATTACAAATTCATTTACAGAATTTTACAATGTCTAAAATTACTATCACTGCGAAGCATATTAGATGCTAAATTAACCGGACCTAATTAAACGGATTGGTTAAGGAATTTGAGAATAGTTTTCATAGTGAAAAAGCTATCTTATGTCCTTAATATGCCTATCCCTGCAATGGTTGCAGATAATGCCTCTGAGGAAGAGATTGCTACTTTTAGAAAGTGGCAAGATGATGCACAGTTGGCTCAATGCATCATGCTCACATCCATGAGTAACGAGCTTCAGCGTCAGCATGAAACTATGGATGCTCTTACTATACTCCTGCACATCAAGTAGTTGATGGTGAGGAAAGTAGGACTGATAGATATCAGATATCTTAGGAGCTCTTCCGATCTAGAATGGCCAATGGCACTATAGTACAGACAAAAAGTTCTTAACATAATCAATTTGATTGATCAATTAAGACAACTGGTTTTGTCATGGATGGAGAGTTGAGCCAAGATTTGATCTTGCACTCACTCCCTTTACTCTTTTCACAATTGTTGTGAATTTTTCATATAAACAAGCTAAATATCGCCTTCATTGATTTGCTTAACATGTTGAAAAATGTTGAGAGTCACTTTCCAACCAAGAAAGATCAAGTCTTACCGTAGGGGCCAAAGGATGTTCCTAAAAGAAGAACGATTCAAAGAAGGTAAATAGAAAGGCGTAAACAAAGGATAATAAGAACAAAATCGATACGGATAGCAAAGGAGTTTGCTTCCACCGCAATAAGCCTCAGACAACTGAAAGAAACTGCAAGAAGCATCTTGCAGAGGCTAACCAAAGAAGCTTAGTGAAGTTTCGGTTACAATACAATTTTTGTTCATGATTGAAATAAATTTTTCTTTAAGTCAAGGTTCTACTTGGGTATTGGATACCGACTTTGGTTATCATAAATATAGATTTATGAAGGACCAAGCGTAAGTGAAAGCTAAACAAATATAAGTAATCTATATGTGGGAAATGAAGCAAAGGTTGCTTGCATTAGCTATAGAAACTTATAGTTTAGCAGATCGCCTACGGCAAATCTATTAAGTCAATAAGTTGTTATTGTATTCCAATTCTTGTTAGAAACATTATTTCCATTTTATTGTTGGACAATAAAATTTTTGGTATTATAATTAAGAACAATTGTTGTTCTATTTATAATAATAATGTTTTGTATAGAATCGAAATATTACTTAATGGATTTTGTATACTTGATTTACGTGAAAATATATTTTGCAAATTGAACAAACTAGTATAAGAAAAGGAGATGATCATTCAAAGAGTTGAATGTGTGTATTTGTTTGAATACAATTGTGAATTATTTGAAAGGTTCAAAGAATTGAAATGAAACAAATTGGCAAAGCATTAAGATTCTTTGATTAGATCAAGGAATAAATACTTGTGCAATAAGTTTCTAGATCATCTCAAATGGTTTTCTCATAATGGACACATCCCGATACGTAATAATTGATTGATGTATCTGAATGAAAAAATCATACCTTGTTGGACATGGTACGGTCCAAAATGATTTTACCGACATTCCAAAGATCCTTCCGGGATAATGTCCTAGAAATGGTCAGATATCTCACGAAAATGGTAACCTCAAAATTCCATTGAAGACTCCATAAAAGTTATGGATGGGAGGATTCCTAATCTTAAGTATGTTAAGATAAGGGGTTGTCCAACTTATGTGAAAAGGTTTCAAAGGATAAGCTTGGGACAAGATTTGACATGTATGTGATTTGTGGGACATCCTAAAGTAAGTTTAGGGTATATGTTCTATAATTCTACTTAGCAAAAGGTGTTTGTTACGAAACACGCCGCCTTCTAAGATAAAGGTGTTTATCATTGAAAGGGTAGTGGGAGAATAATAGATCTTGAAGAGTTCAAGAACCACAAAACACTATAAGTCAAATAAGAGGAACTCAGTAGATGAACCTATTGTACCACAACCGAATCATAAATCGAATAAGACCAAGATACCAGGAGGTATGGATTCATCATAGATGATGATGATGAGGTACACATCATAGAAGATGATGATCTAGTTACATACGATGAGGTAAATGTTGAGACACTTTCGAAAATGGATTGAAACAAGTTTCTCAAATATGGAACATTCGTTTTTTGATGAGGCAATCAAAAGAGTTTGATTTTATCAAAATAAGAATGAACATAGTGTGTCTACAAAAGGGTCGATTGGGAGCATCGTGACATTCCTAGTATTATATGTTGATATATTATGGATAAGGAATGACATACCAATGCTACAATCAAGAAAGATAAAGTTGTCTAAACATTCCTCCATGAATGATTTGGAAGAGTATCTTAATTGGGGATATAAATCTATATAGATAGATTTAAAAGGATGCTCGACTTAACCCAAGGAACGTATATTCATTTGATGCTAAAGTCGTTTAGCATGGCAAACTCAAGAGATGTCTCATGTAGATGAGCTATGGAGTGTATCTCTCTTAATAGTCCCCACAGACTCTCGAAAAGAGAGAGGTCGCATGAGTGACTATCATGTATGCAATGAAATATACGAGACCTAATGTTGATCACCATATTACGGAGAAGTTCACTATGAGTCGTTGAAAAACATCTTAAAGTGCTTAACCCAAGCACTAAGGATGTGATCATATTCATGGTGGGTCTAAATTAAAACTAGAGGGCTTAACAGACTCAAGTTTTCGATGCATCCAAGATGATGAAAAATCCACTTTAAGGTAAAGCGTTATCTTGATCAAGTGGTGCGATGAATTGAAAGGTTCCAAACAAAAAAGAGTTCTTTGGTTTAGTGATAAAGACAAAGTATATAGCTATAAATGAAGCTTCAAGTTGATTGTTTGGATTAAAAGTTCATTACAGAACTAGGAATAGTTCCTAAGTCTCATCTTGGATCTAAACATGTGTTGTGGCACTTTCATTTGATTATTAGAATCATTGAAAGATGGAAAATCACTATAGAGATAGTGGACTCTCATAAACAACATTACATATCCATTAACTAAAGCTTATCCAACAACAAGATAATCGTCACTTAGAGAAGAAGAGTATGAGTTACCATGATGATTGGCTTTAGTGCAAGTGGGAGATTGAAAGTAGTATGCACACAAGCCAATCATGTTTGATGATAAAGCATATACTTTGTAACAATCTTATTCATTTATTAATAAAAGTATTAATTTATTAAAGGCTTTTAATTATCTACATGATCTTTTTTTATAATATGTGATAAACCCATAGTTTTAAGCAATGCTTTTAGAATAATGATGATGATCATTCTAATGAGATCTAAATTCTTAAAAAGCTTGAAACTAAAATAGTTCCCAATCATTGGATTACTAAATTGGGGATTAGTGAATCCGGATAGATTGGTACATACGTTGTTGGATGAGGATGATTGATCTCATGATCATTTGTGTGGAGACACTAAAGCAAGTATGTAGGTGCTTATTAGAGAATAAGTTCACCTGACGTGGCTCGCTAAGGAATACCTAATGGAGTTTTATTTGCTGTCAATAGGAATTCTGTAGTGATAGTAGTAGTGACAAGTAATCCTTGGACTTGAGATCATCATAGTATCTTGTGTATGATGAGTTATACTTTGACTTATTCCTTAAGACCCTTAGGGTATATCAAAGGGTATGCTTGGGTATAATAAGTTGTACATGGAGATAATGTATGATCAATAAAGAATCTACCACTTCTAATAAAAGAAGAGAAATGTCCTATGTGATTCGATAAATGACAACCCAAAGAGTCATTGGCCAAGGCGAAATGAAATTAGAAAGGAGTTTCTAATTTGCATTATTTGGAGTTGTGCATTTAAGGATCGAAATACATATAATTAAATAAAATAAGACTTGATGAAAATTCCATGTCTTATATTTAATTGGGACATTGTATGGTGGAAGGATTGAATTGTCACGGTAACTATTTACTCAAAGGTTCTTTTATGATTAATGTTGAAATCTATATTATCCGGAAAGTCGTTGATCGCTAGGAGAGGCTTATCCTATTGTAGAATAAATATTATTTATTTAAATAAATTAATTGTTTAATTTATTTATTTAAATAAGATTAGAATTGTTCTAATTGATTTATTCACAACCGGTTTAATATGGAGAACCTAAAGGATCACACCATAAAAGGAAGAATAATTATTTAAGAAGTTAATGGCATAATCGTAATAATATATTATGTATATTTAATTTAATCTATGGTGATAGAATAAATTAAATAGCTTAATATTATTATTTAATATTTTAGAAATATTAAATATAAATTAATAAGAGGAGTCTTATTAATATTATTACAATTATTATTATTTTAATTTCTAAAAGAGTTTAGGAATTAATTTAATATAAGTACTCTCATTTATTCCTAATTGGATTAGGAAGGAAAATTAGTTAAAGGAGTTTTAATTAATTATCCCTAATAAGATTAGGGAGCTTAATTAATTAAAAGAATTTAATTAATTAAATAAAACCCAATTCCTTAATTGTTAAGGTGGGTTGCCCACATCTATTAATAAGAGGAGTCTTATTATGGGTGGGGGTTGTTGACTTTTACAACGACATAATTCCAATTTGTTGGAGAGTACCCTTTTCTATAGAGATAGAAAACTAGGGTTTGAGCCAAATACACCATCTTCTTGAATTCTTTATTTTTCCTTGGTGGATCACCTCTGAGGCCAAACATATGGGTGGCTAACGTTGATCAAAGGAAGGAACAAAACCGGTGGATTCAAGTTGAGCGAAAAGGATTGGAGGTGAACTTGTACACGAGGAAGCTTCGGATCTTCAAAGGTATGTTTGTTCTTCATATCTTTTCGTTTAATTAATAATTGTGCATAAAGGGTGATCCGGGTATATGGTTTGTAAAATTTTTAAACTCTGATTTTTACACGCTTCCGCATTATTTTGCAATTTGATTGCGCACATGAATATTACAAACCTAACATATACAACCTCATGTCATCATAAGACAGGGTTGTGCACATCCACTTGCTGAGTATATTTATGAGCACTACCTATATAATCTTGGTGTTTGTTTGAAGTATAATTCTCAATTAGAGACAGTGCAGATAATGATATGTCAAGAGAAGACTCACCATTGGAAATAATATGATAGAAATCTTCTCGTTTTTCTTTGGGGTCTATTGGGTCAACCAAGGATAATTCTGTGGACATATGATATCTATCATAACCTAAACGCATGGCCTCCCATGTACGAAGGTTTCCTTGAACACTTCCCAAAGGTTTTACTTTCTAAAACAGTTTTTGACTGTACATTTATGTAAGGTGTCATTGTGACGTACTATCCAAATTGGTGTCAAGAGTCACAGTTGGTATATGTATTTGTATCAAAACTCACAACATATGTGTTGTTGTATTTTGCACGACAATTGTTGTAATAAAGTTGTAGTTGTTTCTGTACCATATATTCGACGAATCAGAATGGGTTGGATGGAGTGGACCTATTTTGGGGACGTCACATTTGGTATCAGAGCTTAGGGATGTGGTCTCTAGCGGAGATCGGGGAATAGAACTAGGAAGGGAGAGATGAGTAAATCCTTCGCTAGTGTGTCCTACTTAAGCTTATTTGTTGGTCAGTTATAATATTGGGATATTATGTGATATGTTAATTTGTTCAATTAACCCTTGTTTTGAAGTTGTATTCTAGAATGATATCTGAAATACAGGAGGAGCACTGGAGAAATTATGAGGACAGGGAAGATGGAATATGAAATGAAAGCAAGGTATTCTCAACTCTTGAAATACCAGGTACGTAAATTTCGGGGATGAAATTTCATAAGGAGGGGAGATTGTAAGACCCCGAATTTTATGAAATAAAAGTATTCAATTTTCCTATTTAGTAAATGGTTAAATTGATAAAAAGAAGAGTTACGGGTGATATATGAATTTTTTCAAAATACGCAAGTGGTTATAAAATATTCATTGTTGTCGGGGAATATTCGTTTAGTCGTAGAATATTCTTTCTGTCGGGGAATATTCGTACGACGGCGCAGTCATTTGTGGGCCCCATAACAGAATAACTGTCGGATGAAGAAAACGACAAATTTGAGTTTTTATAAATAACGGCGTAGTGGTTACCGTTAACACTGTTGGAATACCCGGTGGGTAAAGTAAAGTAATATGCGTTGTTGCACAGTAGCACACGGTTTTGCACAGTATTTTTGAATTATTGATTCTTACGTAAGAAGGCACTACTCAATAATTATTACGATGAATTATTGCTCAATATTTTATATTATTAATTCAATAATTCTTTGCGTTGATATTTTATATTATTGTTGTTCCAATAATTGTCAACGCACAAAGATTCCATTATCGGATCAATAATTCATATTATTTGAATAATATTATGAGATAGCATTATTGGCAATGTCTAGAAAGTTCATCGAGGAGGTTTGGTCACCTAATTGCGCCGCCAGAAGGAGAAAATCCTTATCTGAAAGCCCTCTTTCACTGGGAACCGTCTGTTGTCATTATTGTGATTCTGTAATATTATTTATGAATAATTAATTATTGATTTATATGATAATCAAATATTTTTTTGATGTGGATATAAATGATGGATTTATTTATGTGGTTATAAATGAAGGAATTAATGTTGAGGTATTTTATCAGTATTTTGTCGGATTGGAGGTATTAAAAGATCAAATCAGTGTTCTTACAGCTTTATTATGTGAGTTATAATTTTTAATCTGACCATTGGATCGTTGGGATTTTTGGATATGTTATACATATATAAGTTGAGTATATGTTCATAAATTTTGAACCGTTAAAAATGAACGAATGATTTGTTATGAATTTTAAGAGGTGACTGATTCGGAAATTAGGTTTATAAATGATTTTGGTGGAAAATTCTAGAAATGGTGGGCCCCACTTTTGGTTGTTGGGGAAGATGGCTGATTTTTGGTGGGTGGAATAGTAGCAGGTAAAGCTATCAGGTAGCAGGTCAAGTATGCTTCGGCGTGCTAACATTTTCCTATAAATAGAGGGCTAAGTTAGAATTGAAAATCACACCAGAAACATAAGTTTTCTCTCCTTTTCTCTCTAGATTATCGAGTGTATTTTGTGAGTATTTAGATACTTGGTGAGTTGCTATTCATCGATCTGAGTTTCCTTCATTATTATATCCGATATCCAATCGGCAATCTTGCTCTTTTGAGGTAAAGGATTGTAAGGGATATTAAGGGATGTTATTTTCTTCATAATGATGTTATTCTTTCAATATCATTATACTGAAATATTGGTATGAATTTTATTGTGAAATTTCTACCTTTTTGTGTCGGGTTTACTATTCATGAGTTACTATTCATGAGTTACTATTCACGAGTTACTATTCATAGTTTACTATTTACTGACAAAAATTGGTTTTTTTTCCTGACCAAATTATCGTTGATTTATGATTGTTGCTCTTGAAAATAAATGCAGTTGTTGATCATATTGTTTTTATTATCATATATAAAATTTTTTATAACCCTGGTGTCGAATTTCTCTGTCACTTGAGTGTAAAGATGGGTAGATTATTGGTATGATCGTGACTATAGGTTCTCTTTGGCCAGTTGTGCAAAAATGAATTGTTAACTGGTATGATCATGACCATTGAATTTATAATTGAATATCTTTAGCTTAAGTGTAAAGATGAATTGATTAACATGGTTATAATTATTGTTTATATAAATTCTAAAATGATTATATATTTCTTTGAGATATGAATATATTTGGCACAGAGTAGTGCAAATATGAACTGTTGATGAATATATTTGGCCTGTATTGCAAATATGAATTGTTGAGGAATATCTTTGGCCTGTAGTGCAAAGATGAATTATTGAGGAATATCTTAGGCTCGTAATGCAAAGATGACTTGTTGTTGAATATCTTTGGCCTGTAGTGCAAAGATGATTTGTTGATGAACATCTTTGGCTCGTAATGCAAAGATGACCTGTTGTTGAATATCTTTGGCCTGTAGTGCAAAGATGACTTGTTGATGAATATCTTTGGCCTGTGGTGCAAAGATAAATTTATTAGTATGATTATGAACATGAACTGTGATTTGGTATAACCATGATCTTTGATGTTTCAGGTGATGAAAATTATCTTTGTCCTGGATGAGAAAAGGAATTTAGAACTACAATTACGATTATGAGTTATACATGTGATTGTGGACATGAATTGTTGATTGATGTTACAGGGATAAAACATTGTTGGTGGACTTTTAACATGGAGAAGATAAAAGATTTTATGGTCTATTTGACTCTTCTAATGGATTGCTCGTTCCGCTGCAACTATGGTTGAAAAGTTTTATCATCTACCATATGTTCTAAATCTATGATTTATTACTGATTAAGGCTATTGATAATTTAATTATCTTTAGTCATGATATTCTTTACTGAGCTAGTTGTGCTCACCCTTTTGCTTCACAATTCCTTTCAGGTAATAAAAGTGTAGCTGGGTCGAGCGGGGATAACAGGGGAATAGAACGGTGGTCTATAGTCATTTGAGAGTTCTCCTAAATAGCATGAAAATAATTTTATTGAGACTTTAGATAAGTGTGTCATATTATATACGTCATTTGATATTTAATTTTGGTGAACCGAATAGGGTGAGGTGAACTCAACTTTGGAAGGATGTTTTGCCACTATCATACAAGATGTCTAATGACATACCACCTCGTGTCATCATAAGACAGGGTTGTGCACATCCACTTGCTGAGTATATTTATGAGCACTACCTATATAATCGTGGAGTTTGTTTGAAGTATAATTCTCAATTAGAGATAGTGGAGATAATGATATGTCAAGAGAAGACTCACCATTGGAAAAAATATGATAGTAATCTTCTCGTTTTTCTTTGGGGTCTATTGGGTCAACCAAGGATAATTCTGTGGACATATGATATCTATCATAACCTAAACGCATGGCCTCCCATGTACGAAAGTTTCCTTGAACACTTCCCAAAGGTTTTAATTTCTAAAATAGTTTTTGACTGTACCTTTATGTAAGGTGTAATTGTGACGTACTATCCAAGTTGGTGTCAAGAGTCACAGTTGGTATATATATTTGTATCAAAACTCACAACATATGTATTGTTGTATTTTGCACGACAATTGTTGTAATAAAGTTGTAGTTGTTTCTGTAGCATATATTTGGTGAATCAGAATGGGTTGGATGGAATGGACCAATTTTGGGAACGTCACATTTGGTATCAGAGCTTAGGGATGTGGTCTTTGGAGGAGATCGGGGAATAGAACTAGGAGGGGAGAGATGAGTAAATCCTTCGCTAGTGTGTCCTACCTAAGCTTATTTGTTGGTCAGTTATAATATCGGGATATTATGTGATATGTTAATTTGTTCAATTAACCCTTGTTTTGAAGTTGTATTCTAGAATGATATCTGAAATACAGGAGGAGCAATGGAAAAATTATGAGGACAGGGAAGATGGAATCTGAAATGAAAGCAAGGTATTCTCAACTCTTGAAATACCAGGTACGTAAATTTCGGGGACGAAATTTCATAAGGAGGGGAGATTGTAAGACCCCGAATTTTATAAAATAAAAGTATTCAATTTTCCTATTTAGTAAATGGTTAAATTGATAAAAAGAAGAGTTACGGGTGATATATGAATTTTTTCAAAATACGCAAGTGGTTATAAAATATTCATTGTTATCGGGAATATTAGTTTCGATCGTAGAATATTCTTTACGTCGGGGAATATTAAATATTTACGGCTGCCAGCGATCATTTAATGGGCCCCATAATGAAATAATTGTCGGATGAAGAAAATGACAAATTTGAGTTTTTATAAATAACGGCGTAGTGGTTACCGAATAACATCATTGTTGGGTTACCCGTGGGTAAAGTAAAATAATCTGGCGTTGTTGCACATAAAGAGTACGGTTTTGCACAGTATTTTGAATTATTGATTCTTACGTGAAGAAGGCACTACTCAATAATTATTACGGTGAGTTCTTTATTCATATATTTTATATTATTGATTCAATAATTGCTGCGTTGATATTTTATATTATTGTTGTTCCAATAATTGTCACTGCATAGTATCTCCATTATCAGATCAATAATTCATATTATTTGAAAAATATTATGAGATAGCATTATTGGCAATGTCTAGAAAGTTACATCGAGGAGAGGTTTGGTCACCTAATTGCGGCGATGAGAGAAATCCTTATCGGAAAGCCCCCTCTTTCTTGGGAACTGTCTGGTTGTCATTATTGTGATTCTGTAATATTATTTATGAATAATTAATTATTGATTTATATGATAATGAAATATTTATTTGATGTGGATATAAATGATGGATTTATTTTTGTGGTTATAAATGAAGGAATTAATGTTGAGGTATTTTATCAGTATTTTGTCGGATTGGAGGTATTAAAAGATCAAATCAGTGTTCTTACAGCTTTATTGTGTGAGTTGTAATTTTAAATTTTACCGTTGGATCGTTGGGATTTTTGGATATGTTATACATATATAAGTTGAGTATATGTTCACAAATTTTGAACCGTTAAAAATGAACGAATGATTTGTTATAAATTTTAAGATGTGACTGATTCAGAAATTAGGTTTATAAATGATTTTGGTGGAAAATTCTAGAAATGGGTGGGCCCCACTTTTGGTTGTTGGGGAAGATGGCTGATTTTTGGTGGGTGGAATAGTAGCAGGTAAAGCTATCAGGTAGCAGGTCAAGTCTGCTTCGGCGTGCTAACATTTTCCTATAAATAGAGGGCTAAGTTAGAATTGAAAATCACACCAGAAACATAAGTTTTCTCTCTTTTTCTCTCTAGATTATCGAGTATATTTTGTGAGTATTTAGATACTTGGTAAGTTACTATTCATTAGTGCAAGTTTCCTTCAGCGTCATATCCGATATCCAGTCAGAAGTACTGCTCTTTTGAGGTACGGGATTGTAAGGGATATTAAGGGATGTTATTTTCTTCATAATGATGTTATTCTTTCAATATCATTATACTAAAATATTGGTATGAATTTTATTGTGAAATTTCTACCTTTTTGTGTCGGGTTTACTATTCACGAGTTACTATTCATGAGTTACTATTCACGAGTTACTATTCATGGTTACTATTTACGACAAAAATTGGTTTTTTTTTCTGACCAAATTATCGTTGATTTATGATTGTTGCTCTTGAAAATAAATGCAGTTGTTGATCATATTGTTTTTATTATCATATATAAAATTTTTTATAACCCTGGTGTCGAATTTCTCTGTCACTTGAGTGTAAAGATGGGTAGATTATTGGTATGATCGTGACTATGGGTTCTCTTTGGCCAGTTGTACAAAAATGAAATTTTAACTGGTATGATCATGACCATTGAATTTATAATTGAATATCTTTAGCTTAAGTGTAAAGATGAATTGATTAACATGGTTATAATTATTGTTTATATAAATTCTAAAATGATTATATATTTCTTTGAGATATGAATATATTTGGCCTGTAGTGCAAATATGAACTGTTGATGAATATATTTGGCCTGTATTGCAAATATGAACTGTTGAGGAATATCTTTGGCCTGTAGTGCAAAGATGAATTATTGAGGAATATCTTAGGCTCGTAATGCAAAGATGACTTGTTGTTGAATATCTTTGGCCTGTAGTGCAAAGATGATTTGTTGATGAACATCTTTGGCTCGTAATGCAAAGATGACCCGTTGTTGAATATCTTTGGCCTGTAGTGCAAAGATGACTTGTTGATGAATATCTTTGGCCCGTGGTGCAAAGATAAATTTATTAGTATGATTATGAACATGAACTGTGATTTGGTATAAACATGATCTTTGATGTTTCAGGTGATGAAAATTATCTTTGTCCTGGATGAGAAAAAGAATTTAGAACTACAATTACGATTATGAGTTATACATGTGATTGTGGACATGAATTGTTGATTGATGTTACAGGGATAAAACATTGTTGGTGGACTTTTAACATGGAAATGATAATAGATTTTATGGTCTATTTAACTCTTCTAATGGATTGCTCGTTTCGCTCAACCTATGGTTGAAAAGTTTTATCATCTACCATATGTTCTAAATCTCTAATTTATTACTGATGAAGGCTATTGATAATTTAATTATCTTTAGTCATGATATTCTTTACTGAGCTAGTTGTGCTCACCCTTTTGCTTCACAATTTCTTTCGGGTAATAAAAGTGTAGCTGGGTCGAGCGGGGGATAACAGGGGAATAGAATGGTGGTCTATAGTTGTTGAGGTTCTCCCTAAATAGTATGAAAATAATTTTATTGAGACTTTAGATAAGTGTGTCGTATTATATACATCATTTGATATTTAATTTTGGTGAACCGAATAGGGTGAGGTGAACTCAACTTTGGAAGGGTGTTTTGCCACTATCATACAAGATGTCTAATGACATACAACCTCGTGTCCTCATAAGACAGGGTTGTGCTCATCCACTTGCTGAGTATATTTATGAGCACTACCAATATAATCTTGGTGTTTGTTTGAAGTATAATTCTCAATTAGAGACAGTTGAGATAATGATATGTCAAGAGAAGACTCTCCATTGGAAAAAATATGATAGTAATCTTCTCATTTTTCTTTGGGGTCTATTGGGTCAACCAAGGATAATTCTGTGGACATATGATATCTATCATAACCTAACGTATGGCCTCCCATGTACGAAGGTTTCCTTGAACACTTCCCAAAGGTTTTAATTTCTAAAACAGTTTTTGACTGTACCTTTATGTAAGGTGTCATTGTGACGTACTATCCAAGTTGGTGTCAAGAGTCACAGTTGGTATATATATTTGTATCAAAACTCACAACATATGTGTTGTTGTATTTTGCACGACAATTGTTGTAATAAAGTTGTTGTTGTTTCTGTATCATATATTTGACGACTCAGAATGGGTTGGATGGAATGGACCTATTTTGGGGACGTCACATTTGGTATTAGAACTTAGGGATGTGGTCTCTGCCGGAGATCCGGGAATAGAACTAGGAGGGGAGAGATGAGGAAATCTTTCGCTAGTGTGGCCTAAGGAAATAAATGAATTACAAATATTTTAAGTTATAACTAATGACTTTTAATATTTTGATAAATAATAAATTAATATTCTAATATTAATGGTAATTATTTAAAAATAATTTTAAATGTTTTAAAAATCATTTAAGGGTAATATTAATACTTTAAAATATTTTGAGTTATTATAAATAACTTTAATATTTTGGCAATAGTTTCATTAATGGTTTAATATTAATTAAATATTAATGATAATAGAATTAGTTAATATTTAAATCATTTAATAATGATTTCAGTGTTTGAAAATTCATGAGAAAGTATAATAATTATTTAAAAATTATTATAAGGCTATGAAAAATAATATAACTGATATTTAGAATATCTAAACGAATATTGAACTACATGGTAGAGTCTTAGACTCGATAATTACCTGATAAAGCCATCGGTACACCGACATATTTCAGAAACTGATTTGAACTTAGATAATTTGACTAGATACATATTTGTTTATGATATAATGACTGTTAAACATATGTGACAATGTGATTAGGTTATGTACTGACTGCAATTAGCAGTACTATGTGATATGATATATTATTCTAATCAAACGAATGATCTTATTAATGATAGGTTTTGATATAAAAGATAGAACTAAGTTGTGTTATTGTAAGCAGCAACTCAGGCAAGTATCTAAACCTTATGCACTATTTTTATTTCGTGCGAACATGTATATCATGTTATGCAAGTTTCCTAAGCTTACTCCAATTATTATTGAGAAAGTATTTGATCTATTATTTATATTGTGCAAGTATCTTACCTTTGCATTTCCTTTATGCAACAGACATGAGTAAGAAAGTTTCAGAATCATATTATTGTGCCAGATTATTAATTCTATTATTATTGATTATGTATCCAATCTTTGTATTCATACAAGTTCTTACATTATCCAATCATTGTATTATTGTATAATTCAAATATTTATTTTGTTCGTTAATTCGTATATAGGGTTAGACAAGTGTCCCCACTTGGATAACCATTGTATTTAATCATATGTTGATACATACTTATTGATTTTGAGTATGTATATGTTGACTTAAAAGCCGTCTAAGCTATTTGATTCAGCTAGACATAAAAATATTGTTGAACAAGATAGAACGTTATTGTATCCAACTAGATTATTTTGGTTCGGATTCCTGACTAAGTATGAACATCCTGAATATGGGAAAACTTTTGTGCACCTAAGGTGGATAGAGTGAACGATAATATCGTTCTTGCATGTAGTATTGATCAATACAGGGCGCATTAGGATGATCACCCTCATGCCCGTAAGTTATGACGATTTGCGGATGAAGTTCTGCTAAACCCTAGCGAAAATGAAAAAAAAAATAATGTTCATAGTCTGTCGACTAATCTCCAGTTATAGTCAGTACGTAGTTTCAAAAATTTGAGATAGATTTGGTATGTTGTTATTATTGGTTCAGCTTACTTCAAAACTGTTGATTCATTATAGAAGAGTTATTCAAAGAAAATATTTAATCCTTTTGGCTTATATTTATTGTTGCTATTACTTGCTGGGCAATCAAATGCTCATCCTTGCTTTAAATTTAAATGTTTTCAGTTAAGCGTGATCAACCGGAATGTTCAGGCTAGAACAAGGGAAAAGGAAAGCAATCAGAATAATCTTTTGTAATAGTTAGACAATATCAAGACAATGATATTTATTATTTATCATGTAATGTATTATAGTAAAGGTTGCGTACTTGGGATTAGACTTTGATATATGTAAATTAAGTTTGATATTTATATTATTGTTATTATTATTAGTATTATTTAGCTCATAGAAATTGTGACGCCCCCAAAATAGGTCCATTCCATCCAACCCATTCCGAGTCGCCAAATACATGGTACAGAAATAACTACAACTTTATTATTACAACATATAAATCAGAGTTTAAATACGAGATATTGCCATCTAGACAATATCCACACGCAAATAAATCCCCATCATAATTATTAATACATTATTTTACAAAATGGTGAGGACTACTAAACAACTCTCTCTAGAACCTTCATTCCATACCCCACTAGTACTCGCTACATTCTCGCCTCCCCGAGAAGAAAAATGGAACAACAAGGAAAAGGGTGAGCTCAACTAGCCCAATAAAGAATATTATGACTAAGATAATATACAACAAATTATCGTTAGTCTTCAACAGGAAAATCGATAGAATACAATAGACAACAAGTTTCAGATCAATATTCGCAGCGGAAATAATAATTCATAGAAGAGTTACGTAGAGAATGAATTCTACTATAATCTATGAATTTAACAGTCCATCATCAATATTTTATCCCTGTAACATCAATCAATATTCATCTCAAATCAAATATTCATCTTTGCACTACAGGCCAAAGATATTCATCAATCGGTCATGTTCATCTCAACACCTATTCATCTTTGCACTAAAGGCCAAAGATATTCATCACGTCAATATGTTCATTTAAACACTGCTCATCTTTGCACTACATGCCAAAGATATTCTTCAAAATCATTCATCTTTGCACTACGAAGCCAAAGATATTCAATAATATCATCATTTAAGGCGAGGATGATGAAAATATTTTTTTTTAAAGAAACGAATCCAAAGAAACAAAATGACAAGGATTAAGGATTAAGGATTAGTACTTGGTTTTATCCACGTCAAAAAATATACCTCAAAAATAATCATAGTGGTGTAAAATTCAAGAATGATCAAAACATGGATACAATCGAAGTTAGTATCCGAATAGATGTTTTTGAGACGAAAAGAAGAAATTTTATTTTTCTATGAATAAGATGCAGTATACGTGAATAGTGTCAGATATCGTGAATAATAGTGTCGATATCGTGAATAGTAACTCCGACACCAAAAGATAGAAATTCCACAAAAAAACATCTTCACGCTTCATGAATAGTACTCGTGAATAGTAACTCGTGAATAGTAACTCATGAATAAGAACTCGTGAATAGTAACTCATGAATAGTAACCCATGAATAGTAACCCATGAATAGTAACCCCTCGACATGAAAAAAGTTCCAAATTTGATAAAACTTCAGATCAACATTTCAAAGATAATGATATTGAAGAAATAATATCATTACGAAAAAAATAATATCCATTACCTCGAAAGATTAGTACTTCTAGTTGAAACACCTGGATATAAAGCTATGACTTGAACTTGCAATCAGTATAGCAATACTCAAAGTATACTCAAAATACTCACAAGAATACGCCGATAATATAGAGAGAAAAACTTGAGTTACGGTGTGATTTTCAATTCTAACCCAAGCACCCTATTTATAGGAAATTGCTTAGAACACCAAAGCGAGAAAATTTAATAAATTAATAATATAATTATATTATTTTCTACACATGTCTAGAATCTGATTTCAGCCATCAAACACATGCCACCTTCTAGAAAAAAATAAGAAAAAACGTTTTTCTAATTTTAAATATTTTAAACTTCAAAAAATCAATTATTTCGGAGCTTCGGAACTTCAATAATTCATAATAAATAGCCCTTTCATCAGAAAATTCGAATCTCACGAGTTTTTATAGGAATTTCAATTCTCTACAACTTTGCAGAAGAAAGTTTTCCAAATTCCAATCATAAATTGACCGAAATCCACAAACGGGCAATTTTACAGGCTATAATCAAATTTCAGTCAATAAATGGGGTTCACCGACATGTTTAACATGTTTTAAACATTTATTGCAACAAAAATACTCTTCCTCCTCGTATACTCATATATCCCACATTCGTTGTAAAAATATCACCGTTAATATATTATTAAAATAATATATTTAAATGAATTATTTTATCGTAAAAAGATAAAATATTAATTTTCAACAATTGTCATTTTAAAATTTTCTCCATCTATATCCACATAAAATCAATATTTTCCTCATCATATAAATCAATAATTAATTATTCACAAATAATATTACGAGAATCACAATATTGACAACCGTGCGCCTCAGGAAAGAGGGGCTTTCCAATAAGAATTTCTTCTTCTTGGCGTGCAATTAGGTGACCAAACCTCTCCTTAGACGTAACTTTCTAGACATTGCCAATAATGTTATCTAATAATATTATTCAGATAATATGAATTATTTCTTCGATAATGAAAGATACCGTAATGACAATTATTGAAACAACAATAATATAAAATATCAACGCAAAGAATTATTAACTCAATAAAATATTGAATAAGAATTATCGTAACCATTATTGAGTAGTGCCTTCTTCACGTAAGAATCAATAATTGGTGCAATACCGTAAAGCTACTTGCTCAACAACGCCAGTATTAGTGTGTTTTAACCACCGGGTATTCCAACAATGATAATTGCAAATAACTACGCCTGCTATTTAAAAACAACTTATATTTGTCGTTTTCTTCATCCAATCGCTTTTCGTTATGGGGCCCACACATGGGTCACACTGTCGCATTTAAATATTCCCAAAGCATTTAATATTCCACGACCAAACGAATATTCCCCGAAGCGATAATGAATATTTTATAACCACTTGCTTATTTTGAAATATTTGCATATTTAACCCTTAACTATCCACATTAATCAAATCAACCCTTACTATTTCAAAATAATAAATAAAGGAAATTCCTTTTTATTTAAAAATTTGAGGTCTTACAACCTCCCTCCTTATGAAATTTCGTCCTCGAAATTGACGTACGTACCTGGTGTTTTGAAAAGGTGAGGATACCTCGCTTTCATTTCGTTTCCAACTCCCGGTCATTTCCTTTATAGCATGATTCCTCCACAAAACTTTAACTTGTGGTATAACCTTTCTTGGCGTAGGACATGCTCCTTCCTATCCAAAATCTTGACAGTACCTCATCATGCGTTAAGTCTTCTATCTATCTCGTCCAGTTCTAACTCTATAACGTGGTTCGAGTCTTTCACATATTTACGAAATACGGATATGTGAAACACATTATGAACACGAGACATACTCGAGGTAACGCAAGTCTATAGGCTACATTTCCTACTCTCGGTCAAGAATTTGAAATGGACCGATAAATCGTGGATTGAGCTTTCCTCTCTTCCCAAATCTTGTAACTCCCTTCCATGGAGCAACTCGCAACAATACATGATCCCCTACATTAAATTCCACGTCCTTTCGATGAAGATCCGCATAACTCTTTTGTCGATCTTGTGCCGTTTTGTATACGTTATCGAATCATTTGGATCTTTTCGGTGAGTATATACGTACTAACTTCGGGTCCCAACAATGTTGCTTCACCCACCTCATCCCAACATATTGAGAACGACATTTTCGTCCATATAATGCTTGAATGGAACCATGCCTATATTTGTTTAATAACTATTGTTGTATGAGAATTCCACCAATGGCAAGTACTTATCCCAACTTCCTTTGAAATCTAGGACACGAGTTTTAATATATCTTCAAGAGTTTGAGTAGTCCTTTCGATTGCCCATCCGTTTGAGGATGGTATGCCAAACCTGAATCGTAAATTCGTGCCCATAGCTTTCTACAAACTAACCCAAAACTATGGATACTGGCATGCCATGCAATCTCACAATCTCATTTACGTACATACGAGAAAAGACGCGTCAAGGAATAAGTCTCTCGTATCGGTAAAAATGAGCGAGACTTGGTTAATCTATCAACAATAACCCAAATCGCATCTATGCCTTGAGAAACCTTGGGAAGATTAGTAATGAAATTCAGGGTAATGTGTTCCCACTTCCATTTCAAAATCTCAAGTGGTTGCAATGGACCCTTTGGCACTTGATGCTCCGCCTTTACACGTTGGCAAGTTAAACATATCGAGATAAACTTTGCAATCTCTCTCTTCATATTGCTCCACCAAAATGTATGTCGAAGATCACGATACATTTTAGTACTTCCAGGATGGATTGCAAATGGCGTATTGTGTGCCTCCATCATAATCTTGTACTTCAAATCAGAGTCGTTAGGAACACAAAGTCTAGAGTGGACTCGAAGTATTCCTTCTTCATCAATTCTCGCTTCCGGAATTGCTCCTTCTTGTACTTTCTTCTTCATACGCATCAGCTCCGGGTCGGTGGCTTGAGCAACCTTAACTTTTTCTATTAAAGTTAGCTCTATGCGTATACTTGACATCATCGCACTCGTTCCCGCATATGATCTTCTACTCAACACGTCAGCTACCACGTTCGCTTTCCGGATGGCATGGTCGTAACATGTCTTTGAAATGAGTCTCTCTCGAAGTTCTTGAAGCTCTTCCCACATTCCTTGCTCCATTCGAATTTTGTATCTCTACGAGTCACCGCGTTAATCTTAATAGTGATTCGAGAATATCCTTCAACGAATCTCCGATAATAACCAACTAAGCCTAGAAAGCTACGTATTTCGATTACCGACTTAGGTTGTTCTCAACTGTGACTCATATTCCAACCTTGGATAGCACGTGACAATGACACCTATCAGTTTACTATCGCACGAATATGGTGTCCTCTACGGAGAGTCGGGCTTCGGTGCATTCCACAAAGGAAGTCACCAGATAAAGGCTCAGGTACCAAATTCTATAGTTGAATTTTTAACTCCTGAAGTTCAATAGGAGCCATTCGATATGAAATTTTAGAAATGAGTTTTGTACCGGGTTCAAATTCGATACAAAATTTAATATCGCCTTTGGGAGTAAAGCAAGAAATTCTTTAGGAAATACGTCAGGAAAAGTCAATAACAATAGGAATATTATTCAAATCTGACGTGTCTTTATTCAAATCCATAACATGGACTAAGAAAACTTGACATCCGTAATAAAGGAATGACTTCATGGCTTGATATGAAAATGTTTGGCTACAATGGTTTGATTGCTTGAATTGAATAACAAAGTTGCTTAGGAATATGAAAACTAACAACCTTACAAAAGCAATCAATTTGGCATGATGAGTAGTTAACCAATCAATCCCTAAAATCACATCAAAAGCAAGTATCTTTAAATAAATAAGGTCAACGTGTAATGTGATGGTGCCAACTGAATCAAGCAAGATTTATAAACGATTGGATGTGATGAAAGTTTCTCTAACTGAGTTTCCACAGATAGGTCAAAGTCTAATTTCTCCCGAGTCAAGTTTAAACGTTGAGCGCAAGTAAGAGAGATAAAAGAATGGGTAGAACCGGTATTATCTAGTAAGGTATAAACTTCGCAAGAATTTATAATTAACTAACCTGCGCTAACTTCGTTCGGGTTCCTTGCATTTTGACCGGTCACGACAAAACGCCATCCAAGAACCGTTGACTTTGACTTTTACGGGACATCCTTTTGAGTCACCATTCTCATTGGATGGGGTTTCGATATCGTACAATCTCGAAAGCGATATGTCCTTCTTTTCCACAATTATAGCATACCTTAAACTGTTGTGGGCGGTTTGGGGTGATATGTCCCTCTTTCCGCATTTGTAACATACGACCGGGTGGTCGTTCTCCTCCCTAAAACTAGTTGCTCTTGGCACCGACGTCTTCACATGGTCGTTGTTGAATCTCCTCTTTTTAAAATCTCCTCCCGACTTGCTTCTTCTATTTTCATGGCCACGATTACCACCGAGTAATTACCGCTTTATCAGTATTCTTCTTTCTCCGCCGGTTATCGTTATTCGATGGCCGCTATCTTCTTGTATGATCCTGGTTATGGTCCCTCGGTTGAACGTACTCGTTATCTCGCTCTAACAACCGAGCCTCATTGACAACATCTCGAATAGAGAGAAAATTTATGAGAAATGAGATATCGGCGTATGTCTCCGGGTTTCAAACCTCTCGAAACATCCGCGTCATACGTTCCTCATTCTCCACCAAATGAGGTGCAAACCTGGATAACTCGCAAACTTTGCCTCGTCTTCGAGACACCGCCATGTTGTTCTCGCTTTCTAGTATAATAAACTCCACTTCCTTCATATGCGAATACTTTCGTGGAAGTACTTGTCATTGAACTGCTTCAAACGTCTCCCATGACATCTTTGAGTGCAAATTTGGATGGGTACGCTTCACAGATTCCCACCAGTAATCTGCCTCGCCACGGAACATAAAGGTGGCGAATGGAACTTTCTGTTCCTCCGTGCATCCCAAGACATCGAATATCTTGGTAATTTGTTTGACCCACGTCTCCGCCTTAATCGGATTCGGCTTTCCCGAGTTACGGTGGTCCCAACTCTTTAGAACTTGCTTTGTGACCACCCGTGAATTGCTATCATTTCCTCCTCAGATTTTGAACACGAAGTCTCCTCTCGTCGATTTTGCATAAACCGCAAAAAGCTTCTAAACATCCCCTCGCTTCATCATCCGCCAAGTGGTGTTGTTCACAGGAGGTACATTGCCAGCCTGTTGCACGTTCTCCTCGTTGGTGAGTACAGGCATCTCCACGGTCTCATTTACTCCACTGTTAATATTCTCAGTCGACATTCTCAAATACTTTCATAAAATAAGGGTTAATTAAGGAAATCAATATATCACATAATATCCCTATATACTGACCAACTAACAAATAAGCTTAGGTAGGACACACTAGCGAAGGATTTACTCGTCTCTCCCCTCCTAGTTCTATTCCCCGATCTCCGCCAGAGATCATATCCCTAAGCTCTGATACCAATCTGGTGACCCTCATGGTGCTTCAACCACAAGACTCTCACAATGGTACTATCGGTTTGCCACCAAGAAAAACCAAGGCCCCCCTACGGAGAGTCCGGCTTGGTGCATCCCCCATAAACAGAAGTCACCAAATGAGAGGCTCGGGGCTCTTTACTTATAGCTCGATACCAACCGTGGCGCCCCCAAAATAGGTCCATTCCATCCAACCCATTCTCGAGTCGCTTGAAATACATGGTATGTAAATAACTACAACTTTATTATTACAACATATAAACTGTGAGTTTAAATACGAGATATTGCCATCTAGACAATATCCACACGCAAATAAATCCCCATCATAATTATTAATACATTATTTTACAAAATGGTGAGGACTACTAAACAACTCTCTCTAGAACCTTCATTCCATACCCCCAGACTAGTACTATTACATTCTCGCCTCCCGAGAAGAAAAATGGAACAACAAGGAAAAGGGTGAGCTCAACTAGCCCAAGAAAGAATATTATGACTAAGATAATATACAACAAATTATCGTTAGTCTTCAACAGGAAAAAATCGATAGAATACAATGATATGCAACAAGTATCGGATCAATATTCGCAGTGAAAATAATAATTCATAGAAGAGTTACGTAGAGAATGAATTCTACTATAATCTATGAATTTAACGATCCATCATCAATATTTTATCCTCAGTAACATCAATCAATATTCATCTCAAATCAAATATTCATCTTTGCACTACTGGGGCCAAAGATATTCATCAATCGGTCATGTTCATCTCAACACCTATTCATCTTTGCACTAAAGGCCAAAGATATTCATCGATCGGTCATGTTTCATTTAAACACTGCTCATCTTTGCACTACATGCCAAAGATATTCTTCAAAATCATTCATCTTTACTACGGCCAAAAGATATTCAATAATATCATCATTTAAGATCGAGGATGATGAAAATATTTTTTTAAAGAAACGAATCCAATTGAAACAAAATGACAAGGATTAAGGATTAAGGATTCGTACTTGGTTTTATCCACGTCAAAAAAATACCTCAAAAATAATCATAGTGGTGTAAAATTCAAGAATGATCAAAACATGGATACAATCGAGTTAGTATCCGAATAGATGTTTTAGACGAAAAGAAGAAATTTTATTTTTCTATGAATAGTACCAGATATCGTGAATAGTGTTGGATATCACGTGAATAATGTCGATATCGTGAATAGTAACTCAACACTAAAAGATAGAAATTCCACAAAAACATCTTCACGCTTCATGAATAGTACTCGTGAATAAGAACTCGTGAATAGTAACTCATGAATAGTAACTTTCGTGAATAAGAAACTCATGAATAGTAACCCATGAATAAGTAACCCATGAATAGTAACCCGACATGAAAAAGTTCCAAATTTGATAAAAACTTGGATCAACATTTCAATTATAATGATATTGAAGAAATAATATTATTACGAAAAAAATAATATCCATTACCTCGAAAGATTAGTACTTCTAGTTGAAACAGGATATAGGCTATGACTTGAACTTGCACCGTATATAGCAATACTCAAAGTATACTCAAAATACTCACAAGAATACGCCGATAATATAGAGAGAAAACTTTAGTTTACGGTGTGATTTTCAATTCTAACCTAAGCACCCTATTTATAGAAATCGCTTAGAACACCAAAGCGAAAATTTAATAAATTAATAATATAATTATATTATTTTCTACACATGTCTAGAATCTGATTTCAGCCATCAAACACATGCCACCTTCTAGAAAAAATAAGAAAAACGTTTTTCTAATTTTAAATATTTTAAACTTCCAAAAATCAATTATTTCGGAGCTTCGGAACTTCAATAATTCATAATAAATAGCCCTTTCATCAGAAAATTCGAATCTCGCGAGTTTTTATAGGAATTTCAATTCTCTACAACTTTGCAGAAGAAAGTTTTTCCAAATTCCAATCATAAATTGACCGAAATCCACAAACGGGCAATTTTACAGGCTATAATCAAATTTCAGTCAATAAATGGGGTTCACCGACATGTTTAACATGTTTTAAACATTTATTGCAACAAAAATACTCTTCCTCCTCGTATACTCATATATCCCACATTCGTTGTAAAAATATCACCGTTAATATATTATTAAAATAATATATTTAAATGAATTATTTTATCGTAAAAGATAAAATATTAATTTTCAACAATTGTCATTTTAAAAATTTTCTCCATCTATATCCACATAAAATCAATATTTTCCTCATCATATAAATCAATAATTAATTATTCACAAATAATATTACGAGAATCACAATATTGACAACCGGTAGCCTCAGAAAGAGGGGCTTTCCAATAAGAATTTCTTCTTCTTGGCCAGCAATTAGGTGACCAAACCTCTCCTCGAGATGAACTTTCTAGACATTGCCAATAATGTTATCTAATAATATTATTCAAATAATATGAATTATTGCTTCGATAATGAAAGATACTTGTGTAATGACAATTATTAAAACAACAAAGATATAAAATATCAACGCAAACAATTATTAACTCAATAAAATATCGAAGCAATAATTATCGTAACCATTATTGAGTAGTGCCTTCTTACGTAAGAATCAATAATTGGTGCAATACTGGTAATGCTACTCGCTCAACAACGCGTATTATTGTGTTTTAACCACCGGGTATTCCAACAAAGATAATCTGACAACTACTACGCTTATTTAAAAACAACTTATATTTGTCGCTTTCTTCATCCAATCGCTTTCAGTTATGGGGCCCATACATGGTCACTTGCGTCAGCATTTAATATTCCCCAAGCGATTTAATATTCCACGACCAAACGAATATTCCCGACGATAATGAATATTTTATAACCACTTGCTTATTTTGAAATATTTGCATATTTAACCCTTAACTATCCACATTAATCAAATCAACCCTTACTATTTCAAAATAATAAATAAAGGAAATTCCTTTTTATTTAAAAAATTTCGGGGTCTTACAGAAATGCTATCGTAAAGCACCGAGTTCGGGTTTCAAGTACCCTAGTTTGGGGGCGTTACAAGTTGGTATCAAAGCTTTAGGGTTAAAAACCTTAGGTGGAATAGACCTTAGGATATAACCTTAGGACATAGGGAAACGTTGAAAATACAAATAACTCATATAGAGTTTAAAAGGAGATGAATTTAATAAATTCATCGTTAAACAAAATAAAAGATAACTTTTATAAAACTATTGTTTATTATGTGTATATACTATATGTTAATCAAGATAGTTAGTGTGTAGATGTTATATGAGATAAGGATTAGGATACCCTCAGGTCGTAAAGAAGGAGTCAACCTCTATGATCGAGCCAATATCAAAGCCAATAAATTTGAAATAGAGGCTCACATTGAAAGCTACCTCAATGAGGTGATTATACGAGAAAGTGTAGTACGGACCCGAAATGATAGTATGAATCGATAGGTAGAGTATAGTTACGGGGATAAAGATCAAGCTCGAGTTCTTGAACTCATATGTTGTGGTGAGTTCCTAAACTCATAATGTGTGGAAGGTTTGACGAACTAGGTATAGTTATGTGAGAATGGATTATGGAGGATAATAGAAATATATAGAATGCTAAGTAATTAATCCTTAGTGAAGGCATATGAAATGAGTAGTATTAGTGTTATTTGAATATGTATGATTCTATGATATGTATATGATAAGTAAATGGGTGTAAAGTAATATTATCAACTATTGTATAAGTTGTGGCAACGATTCCCGACTATTATGTCACAAAGGGGATAACAGATGTTTAAAGCAGTATGTGCTATGCTATGAAAAGTACGATGAATTAGTTAGATGAACATGATCTTATTTAATCAGATAATGCCGCCAAGACAAAAATGAAACCAAAAGCGGTAAGAACACACAACAAAGCTGAAGGACAACTAGACCCAACACAAAATTTGACGAATGTGGACGTTCAAGCTATGCAGAATGGAATACCAGCCGCGAGAAATCAACCAAGTAATCGATCAGCAAACGTCAAAGACTTTAAAGCAATCAAACAACCATGATTTAGAGGATCAACTGACCCTGTAGAGATGTTTGTGACAGCTAGAGTAATGGATGGGCAAAAGATAACTTTTGTCACCTATACGATGAAAGGGGAGACGAATTTTTGGTGGGAAGCAAATCAAGCTAGAGATGGAGAAGAAAATAGTGGCAGTAAGACTGGGAAAAGAAAAAGAGATAATTTCGGAATACGTAAGTAGGCGGAGGTGGAAAGAAAGCGAGTTAGCAGATGTGGGAATTATGGAAAGAATCACTCGGGAGAGTGTCTTAAGGGTAAGTTTGTGTCTTTGTAGGGTGTGGGCGGAGGACATATCTCTCCCAACTGTCCCAATCCAAGGATGAACAGAGGGTGTTTCAAGTGTAAATCAACGGAGCATAAGGTGAAAGACTGTCCGAAAAAGGGAGGGGATAAAGGGAGCGCGAGTAAAGGAAAAGGCAGCGGGACTCTAGTGACAATGGAACCTACTTCAACAAACAAACCAACAGAATCAACCGCAAGAGTTTTCAATATGACTGTCCTAGTATACTGATGGCAATGAGAATGCTGTTCGTAACATTCCGCTTTTTTTTAATGTAAATTATAAATATTTATTGGATGTGTTTATTATTGGATAAATAATTGTTCAATTTGATTGATTTGATTTAGTTAATTATTTATTTGTTAAATAATTAATGTGTTATGTGGATTGAGTTATGTGATTAAGTGAATTATTTAATAAATTGTTATTAAATAAAGTGTGACAAATAACTATGTTATAAAGAGTTATTAAAATAAATTAAAGTAATTTTAATTTAGTTTTGCCAAACAAGGTTTAAGTATATTAATCCTTTATTTTAAATGGTTTGCCAAACAAAGCCCTATGGCTTTTGGTTTTAATTTTTGAATTATTGTTATATAAATAAAATACGTATAATATATATATATATATATATATATTAATTTTTTATAACCAATAAATTATTAGCATTATTTATTAAGGCGTCAGTTTTTTACGTTTCAAAGGTAAGCGTTGGTTTTTAGTTAATATTATGTATAGTGTGTAAGACACCGAATTTTATGAAATAAAAGTATTCAATTTTCCTATTCAGTAAATGATTAAATTGATAAAAGTTAAAGTTAAGGGTGATATATGATTTTTTTTACGCAAGTGGTTATAAAATATTCATTGTTGTCGGCGAATATTCGTTTGGTCGTGGAATATTCTTTCTATCGGGGAATATTAAATGCGATGTAGTAATAATTTGTGGGCCCCATAACGTAATAATAGCGGTTGATGAAGAAAATTACAAAATTGAATAACGACGTAGTTATTCTGAATTAAGATTGTTGGAATACCCAGTGGTTAAAATACAATAATACGCGCGTGGTTGCCGCGATGGCACACCAGGTATTACAGATATTGTTGAATTATTGATCCTTACGTAAGAAGGCACTACTCAATAATTGTCACGATGAATTACCGCTCAATATTTTATTTTATTGATTGAATAATTCTTTGCGTTGATATTTTATATTATTGTTGTTCAATAATTGTCATCTTGCACAAGATCTCCATTATCGGATCAATAATTCATATTATTTGAATAATATTATTAGATAGCATTATTGACAATGTATAGAAAGTTACATCGAGGAGAGGTTTGGTCACCTAATTGCGGCGATGAAGGAGAAAATCCTTATCGGAAAGCCCCCTCTTTCCTGGGAATAGCCTGGTTGTCATAAATGTGATTCTATAATATTATTTGGGAATAATTAATTATTGATTCATATGATAAGGAAATATTTATTTTATGTGGATATAAATGATGGATTTATTTATGTTGAGGTGGCTTATCAGTATTTTGTCGGATTTGAGGTATTAAAAGATCAAATCAGTGTTCTTACAACTTTATTGTATGAGTTATAATTTTTAATCTGGCCGTTGGATCGTTGTGATTTTTGGATATGTTATACATATATAAGTTGAGTATATGTTCACAAATTTTGAACCGTTAAAAATGAACGAATGATTTGTTATGTATTTTAAGAGGTGACTGATTCGAAAATTAGGTTTATAAATGATTTTAGTGGAAAATTCTAGAAATGGGTGGGCCCCACTTTTGGTTGTTAGGGAATATGGCTTATTTTTGGTGGGTTGAATAGTAGCAGGTAAAGCCATCAGGTAGCAGGTCAAGTCTTCTTCGGCGTGCTAACATTTTCCTATAAATAGAGGACTAAGTTAGAATTGAAAATCACACCAAAATTCATAAATTTTCTCTCTTTTTCTCTCTAGATTATCGAGTGTATTTTGTGAGTATTTAGATACTTGGTGAGTTGCTATTCATCAGTGCAAGTTTCCTTTAGCGTCATATCCGATATCCAGTCAGAAGTATTGCTCTTTTGAGGTAAAGGATTGTAAGGGATATTAAGGGATGTTATTTTCTTCATAATGATGTTATTCTTTCAATATCATTATACTGAAATATTGGTATGGATTTTATTATAGAATTTCTACCTTTTTGTGTCGGGTTTACTATTCACGAGTTACTATTCATGAGTTACTATTCACGAAAGTTACTATTCGCGGTCAGGTACTATTCACGACAAAAATTGGTTTCTTTTTCTGACCAAATTATCGTTGATTTATGATTGTTGCTCTTAAAAATAAATGCAGTTTGTTGATCATATTGTTTTTATTATCATATATAACATTTTTATAACCCTGATGTTGAATTTCTCTTTCACTTGAGTGTAAAGATGGGTAGATTGTAAGACCCCGAAATTTTTTTAAATAAAAAGGAATTTCCTTTATTTATTATTTTGAAATAGTAAGGGTTGATTTGATTAATGTGGATAGTTAAGGGTTAAATACGCAAATATTTCAAAATAAGCAAGTGGTTATAAAATATTCATTTTGTAGGGAATATTCGTTTGGTCGGGGAATATTTGTCTTTGTTGGGGAATATTAAATGCGGCAAGCCTAGCAATGTGTGGCCCCATAACGTAAAAGCGATTGGATGAGGAAAAGCAATGAAAGTTTGGGTGGTTATAAATAACTACGGCGTTAGTTATTCAATAAAACCCGTTGGAGTACCGGTGGTTAAAATACTGATGTCTGGCGTGGTTGCACAAAGAGTAGCACGGTATTGCATAGTATTGTTGAATTATTGATCCTTACGTAAAAGGCACTACTCAATAATTTTCACAAGATAATTCTTGTTCAATATTTTATTTTATTGATTCAATAATTCTTTGCGTTGGTATTTTATATTATTCTTTGTTTCAATAATTGTCACTGCACAGTATTTCCCATTATCAGATCAATAATTCATATTATTTGAATAATATTATTAGATAACATTATTGGCAATGTCTAGAAAGTTCTGTCTAAGGAGAGGTTTGGTCACCTAATTGCGGCGCCCGATGAGAGAGATCCTTATTGAAAGCCCCTCTTCCTGGAACGTACTGGTTGTCATAAATGTGATTACGTAATATTATTTGAGAATAATTAATTATTGATTCATATGATAAGAAAATATTTATTTTATATGAATATAAATGATGGATTTATTTATGTGGTTATTAATGAAGGAATTAATCTTTGAGATGTTTTATTTGTATTTTGTCGGATTGGAGGTATTAAAAGATCAAATCGGTGTTATTATTATGACTTTATTGTGTGAGTTATAATATTTAATCCGACCGTTGGATCGTTGTAATTTTTGGATATGTTATACATATATAAGTTGAGTATATGACCACAAATTTTGAACCGTTAAAAATGAGCGAATAATTTGTTATGAATTTTAAGAGGTGGTGATTGGAAATTAGGTTTATAATTGATTTTGGTGGAAAATTCTAGAATTGAGTGGGCCCCACTTGTGGTTGGTGAAAAATGTGCTAAATTTTATTTCAAATGTGGTGGGTGGCAATAGTAGCGGTAAAGCCATCGGTGCAGCAAGTCAAGTGCCTTGGCGGGCTAACATTTTCCTATAAATAGAGGGCTAAGTTAGAATTGAAAATCACACCGAAACAAAGTTTTCTCTCTCTCTCTCTATATTATTGAGCGTATTTTGTGAGTATTTAGATACTTTGAGAGTTCTTTGTTCAAGATGAGTTTCATTCAACATCACTTCCCGACCTTTCCTTCCGTCTTGATTCTTTGAGGTAAGGGATATTATTTTTTTTTTTAATGATATTATTTCTTCAATATCATTATCTTTGAAATATTAGTTGGAACTTTTATCAAATTTGGAACTTTTTCATGTTGGGGTTACTATTCATGAGTTACTATTCACGAGTTACTATTCATTACTATTCACGAGTTACTATTCACGAGTTACTATTCACGAGTTACTATTCACGAGTACTATTCATGAAGCGTGAAGATGTTTTTGTGGAATTTCTATCTTTTGGTGTCGAGTTACTTATTCACGTATCTGCACTATTCACGATATCTGACACTATTCACGTGATTCGACACTATTCAATAAAAAATAAAATTTCTTCTTTTCGTTCAAAATATCTATTCTGGATACTAGCTTTGATTGTATCCATGTTTTGATCATTCTTGAATTTTACACCACTATGATTATTTTTGAGGTATTGTTGGACATGGATAAAACAAAGTACGAATCCTTAATCCTTAATCCTTGTCATTTTGTTTCACTGGATTCGTTCTTTAAAAATATTTTCATCATCCTTTGTCTTAAATGATGATATTATTGAATATCTTTGGCCTGTAGTGAAAAGATTAATGATTACCTGATGAATATCTTTAGCCTTTAGTGCAAAGATGAACAGGTGTTGAGATGAACATGATCGATTGATGAATATCTTTGGCCTGTAGTGCAAAGATGAATATTTGATTTGAGATGAATATTGATTGATGTTACAGGGATAAAATATTGATGATGGACTATTAAATTCATAGATTATAGTAGATTTCATTCTCTACGTAACTCTTCTATGAATTATTATTTCATTGCGAATATTGATCCGAAACTTGTTGTCTCAGTATTCTATCGATTTTTCCTGTTGGAGACTAACGATAATTTGTTGTATATTATCTTAGTCATAGTATTCTTCTTGGGCTAGTTGAGCTCACCCTTTTCCTTGTTGTTCCATTTTTCTTCTCGGGAGGCGAGAATGTAGCGAGTACTAGTCGGGTATGGAATGAAGGTTCTAGAGAGAGTTGTTTAGTAGTCCTCACCATTTTGTAAAATAATGTATCAATAATTATGATGGGGATTTATTTGCGTGTGGATATTGTCTAGAAGACAACATTATATTTAAACTCACAAGATATATTGTCGTATTTCACACGACATTTGTATTATTGAAGTTGTAGTTTGCTTCTTGTACCATGTATTTGGCGACTCGAGAATGGGTGTTGTGTATACCTATTTTGGGGGCGTCCACAGTTAATATCGAGCTTAGGGATATGATCTCTGGCGGAGATCGGGAATAGAACTAGGAGGAGAGACGAGTAAATCCTTCGCTATTGTGTCCTACCTAAGCTTATTTGTTGGTTGGTCATAATGTAGGGTATTATGTGATTTGTTAATTTATTTAATTAACCCTTGTTTTATGATAGTTTTTAAGAATGGTCACGAGAACGTTAACAATGGAGTGAATGAGATCGTGGAGACACCTCTAATCGCCAACCGAGGATAATGTGATGTCGGTGACGAAGGAATTAGAGATATCCATGTGGTGAGTGAAGAATTGATAGTTGCACTTTTAGATAGTCATGAGAGGTAACAATGAGAGTGAGGAAGAAGAGGAAGAAGAGGTACCAAGAGAGTTTATTAGAGGTATTTTATGATCAAAATGTAGAATTGCAAAATCGTATTCATGAGTTAGAAGAAGCAGTTTGAAGAATTGCGAGGCGATCGTGGAGCAAAAGGATCAACGATTCAAGCTTGTGTTACCCGATATGTGATGCTTGAATGAAAGCACTCTTTTAGCGAGTATAAGATGATAAAGTTTGGAATCGAAATGAAAGAAGAAATAAGCCGAACGAGTGAGAATGAGTGATGCATGGGTAAAAGCCGCGACGACGCGTTGATATTATGGAAAGAGATGTCCAATCTAAAAGAGAAGATTTAACGATGACGGGAAGGCGTCGGCAAAGACATCGACACCATCAACAAATTCTAGGGAAGAGAACGATCGCCGGTTAGATGCTACTGAGATGTGGAGAGGAGGGACATATAAGGTCAAACTGCTCAAAAGCCTTCCAAGGTATGCTATAATTGTGGAAAAGAAGGACATATCGCTTCGAGATTATGCGATATCGAAACCCGATCCAATGAGAATGGTGACTCAAAAGGATGTCCCGAAAAAGTCAAAGTCAATCGGTTCTTGGAAGAGCATTTGTCGTGACCATCAAAATGCGAGAACCCGAACGAAGTTAGCACGGTTAGTTAATTATAAATTCTTGCGAAGTATATACCTTACTAGATATTGGTTCTACCCATTCTTTTATCTCTCTTACTTGCGCTCAACGTTTGAACTTGACTACGGAGAAATTAAACTTTGACCTATCTCATGGAGACTCCATTAGGAGAAATTTTCATTACATCCGTTGTTTAAAAATCTTGCTTGATTCAAGTTGGCACTATCACATTACCTGTTAACCTTATTTCTATAGAGATATTTGCTTTTGATGTGATTTTAAGGTTAACTACTCATCATGCCAAATTGATTGCTTTTGTAAGGTTGTTAGTTTTCATATTCCTAAGCAACCTGTTATTCGAATTCAAGCAATCAAACCATTGTAGTCAAACATTTTCATATCAAGCCATGAAGTCATTCGTTTATTACGGATGTCAAATTTTCTTAGTCCATGTTATGGATTTGAATAAAGACACGTCAGATTTGAATAATATTCTTGTTGTTATTGATTTTTCCTGACGTATTTTCTGAAGAATTTCTTGGCTTACTCCCAAAGCCTGATATTAAATTTTGTATCGACTTTGAACCCAGTACAAAACTCATTTCTAAAATCTCATATCGAATGGCTCTATTGAACTTCGTGAGTTAAAATTCAACTATAAATTTGGTACCGAGCCTTTATCCGTGGTGACTTCCTTTGTGGAATTTACCTAAGCCGGACTCTCTATAGGGACGTCATATTAAATGCGATAGTAAAGCGATAGGTGTCATTGTGACGTCTTATCCAAGATTGGGATATGAGTCACGATTGAGAACAACTTAAGTCGATGTCGAAATACGTAGCTTTCAGGCTTAGTTGGTTATTATCGAAGATTCGTTGAAGGATATTCTCGAATCGCTATTCCATTATCGCAATTTGACTCGTAGAGATACAAAATTCGAATGGAGCAAGGAATGTGGGAAGAGCTTTGAAGAACTCAAGAGGAGACTCATTTCAAAGACATGTTCTGACCATGCCATCCTGGAAAAGCGAACGTGGTAGCTGACGTGTTGAGTAGAAGATCGTATACAAGTACGAGTACGATATTCTCAAAGACTAATTTCGTATAATTTACAAATAATAGAGATGGAGATGAAAACTCTAGGTACCCACGTGATGATATACGTGTATAATCGACTTTAATCGATAAAGTTAAAGCTGCTCAAGCCACCGACCCGGAGCTGATGCGTATGAAGAAGAAAGTACAAGAAGGAGCTATTCCTAAGCGAGAATTGATGAAGAAGGAATACTTGAGTCCACTCTAGACTTTGTGTTCCTAACGACTCGATTTGAAGAACAAGATTATGATGGAGGCACACAATACACCATTTGCAATCCATCTGGAAGTACTAAAATGTATCGTGATTTTCGACATACATTTTGGTGGAATAATATGAAGAGAGAGATTGCAAAGTTTATCTTGATGTGTTTAACTTGCCAACGTGTAAAGGCGGAGCATCTAGTACCTAAGGGTCCGTTGCAACCACTTGAGATTCCTAATGGAAGTGGGAACACATTACCATGGATTTAAGATTCTGAGTCTTCCTACGGTTTCTCAAGGCATCAATGCTATTTGGGTTATTGTTGATAGATTAACCAAATCTGCTCATTTCTTGCCGATACGGGAGACTTATTCACTTGAAAGTCTTGCTAGTATGTACGTAAATGAGATTGTGAGGCATGCACAGTATCCATAGTTTCGGATCGTGACCCAAGATTCACTTCAAGATTTTGGGTTAGCTTGCAAAAAGCTATGAGCGCAGATTTGCGATTTAGTTCTACATACCATCCCCAAACGGACGGACAATCGAGAGGACTATTCAAACTCTTGATGATATATTAAATGTGGCGCCCCCAAAATTAGGTATACATCACCCATCTTGGGTGCGCCACTTACATGATCTGAAATTTAAATACAACTTATTAACATAAGCGTAAATAATAATCGACATAAACTGTGAGTTTAAATACAAATATAAATCTACTAGATATTATACTGACTCAAACAAAAAGTCCTCATTACAATTATTATCACACTATTTCACAGAATAGTGAGGACTACTAATCTTATCTTGGGACCATCACTCGTTTCCACAGACTACGTCCCGGCTATATTCTCATTTCACAAGAAAACGGTGAAAGAAAGAAAGGTGAGCTCAACTAGCCCGATGAAATATTATGACTAAGATAATGCAAAATAAATTATCAATAGTCTTGAACAATGTTAAACCGATAAAATACAATGAAACAACCGGTTTAGCTGCGGCGGAATATCTGATCCATTAAAAGAGTCAAGTAGAAAATAAAATCTACTATCTTTTATGATTTTAAAGGTTTTTCATCAACATTTATAGCCGAGACTCGACTTTAATAAATAATCCACATCATCGAATCACCCACACTTTTCGGCCGAGGATATTCTTAAGTATCACGATCACAATTATTCACGCACTACGGGCGAGAATAGTTGTGTATTCATTAATAGTCATGATCATACCAACAATCGTCCATCAATGCACTCTGACCATTTGAGGATTTTAATCACATCATTTGTAACATTACGGTCATGATTACGCCGAATAATCCACAGTCGTAATCATACCAAGTCCATCCATACTCTACAGATACACGAGATGACTTAAAAAACACACATATAAACATGAGGATGATGACAATGATATAAGAATTCAATAAAACAAGTTCAAGAATTATTTTATCCGAGGAATTATTAACGTCAAATTATCGACATGATCTTTGCTTTGTAGAGTAAAATTCAAGAATGATCGGAAGAATATTTCCGTGAAAAGATCTTTGGATGAAACGCAAATATCGAGGATATTCTACTAATTTCATGGAGTATAGAAGTCAAAGTTTTAACCAATTTGGGTATAATAAAGAATGGAATAACAAAAGAAATCACCATGCATGCGGTACTTAGCATGAGGCGGGTTATTCAACGAATAATAATAACGGAACCGTCGGTGAAATTCACACCAAGCGGGATGTTCAACGAGAATAATAAAGATGGAACCCGGATCCGTGTAAAACACACGATAGGATATTCCAACGTAATGATAAAGAGCGGAACCGGTCCGGTGTAAAACACCTGCAGACGGATGTTCCAACGGAATAATAAAAAAAAGCGGAACCGGTCCCTGTAAAACACACGAGCGAGGATGTTCCAACAGAATAATAAAAGAATGTCACCAAGTATAGGGTAAACCAGCGTATCTGAGTTATTCAAATGAGAATAAATAAGCGATGGAATAACATAAGGATTTCACCAAGTATAGGGTATCTGGCGTTATCGAGGTTATGTATAGGGTATGCCACTTTTACGAGTTATTCAACGAATAATAGTGAATGGAATAATGAAGTTCTCTTCAAGAAGAAAGAATAACACCTACTGCAGTAAAAGAACTGAATATAGAAGTAATGAAGTAGCGAATACTCTTCTTCTTTCTATAACTTTCTATCTATAGCTTCTCTCTATAATTTTCTCTCTAGAGTTTCAATGAATTAAGTAAGAAAATAATGAAGGAATGAGCTTCTATTTATAGGAAAATGGAATGCATAGTAACTAATCCATGAGCGGTCCAGATTGATTTACTTTAATCTGACCACGGTCCATATTTAAAGAAAATCTTTTAAATAAAATATAATATATTCTATTTATATAAAAACATTTTACTATGCAAACACTATGCAAAACACTATATCAAAAATACTATCATAATAAAATATAATATATTTTATTTATAAAATAACTTTAATAAAGTATTACATTTTATATAAAAGATGTTTACATTTTATTACGTTAATAATCTGAATAAAACAAAACGTCATTATCATTATAATAATTCATATTATTAATCGACAATAATGGAATCAAACTAAGTGACTTCTCACATAAGCATCGATAATCAATACTGCAGTAATACTATGCAACCACACGACCACGTATTCTTGTACTTTTACTACAAGAGTAGTTCAACAATATCAACGGTAAAACTTCCGTAGTTATTTCAATAAAATATTTTTGTCTTTTTCTCAATCCAAATGATAATTACATTGTGGGGTCCACCAATGATTGAGTAGTTGTCACGAATATTCCTGCTAAACCTAATATTCCCAGACCAATCGAATATAATATAACCACTTGTATACTTTTGCAAAATTTATAAATATTACCTGAACTATAACATTATATCAAATTATTCCATAATATTCAAAAATAATATTTATAGAAAATTCATCTTTATTTATAAAAAGCGGGGTCTTCTGACCTCCCTTCTTATGAAATTTAAGCCCTCGAAATTAGGTGCATACGACTGGTATGTCGAAGAGGTAAGGATACCTTGATTTCATTTGATTCTAACTCCCAGTCATTTCCTCAACATCGTGGTTCCTCCACAAAACTTTGACTTGAGGTATAACCTTGGGCGTAGAATATGTTCCTTCTTATCAAAATTTGAGCAGGGAACCTCTTCATACGTCAAATCTTCCGCTATTTCATCCGGTTCTAACTTCAATAATATGGTTCGGGTCTTTCACATATTTACGTAACATGGATATGTGAAAAAGCGTTATGAACACGAGACATATTTGGCGGTAAAAGCGAGTCTATAGGCCACAGTTCCTACTCGATCGAGGATTAAAATGGACCGATGAATCGAGGATTAAGTTTCCTCTCTTTCCAAATCTTGTAACTCCTTTCCATGGAGCACTTTTAACAACACATGATCTCCTATATTGAATTCCACGTCCTTTCGATGAAGATCGGCATAACTCTTTTAGTCGATTTTGTGAGGTTTTTATACGTTGTCGGATCGTTTGAATCTTTTCCGTAGTCATACGTACCAACTCCGGTCCCAACAACGTTGCTTCACCCACCTCATCCAAAGCATCTTGGAGAGCGACACTTTCTTCCATACAACGCTTGAATGGAGCCATGCGATACTTGCTTGATAAGCATGTTGTTGTGGGAAAACTCCACCAATGGTAAAACTTGTCCCAACTCCCTTGAAATCAAGAACACGAGTCTTAATAGATCTTCAAGAGTTTGAATAGTCCTCTCCATTGTCCGTCCGATGCGAGGATGATATCTTAAAGCTAAATCGTGAAGTCCGTGCCCATAGCTTTTTGCAAACTAACCCAAAATCTTGAAGTGAATCTTGGGTCTCGATCGGAAACTATGGATCTTAGGCATACCATGCGATCTTACAATCTCGTTTATGTACATATCTGAGCAAGGCGTTCAAGTGTATAAGTTTCTCGTGTCGGTAAAAATGAAGCGGACTTGGTCAATCTATCAACAATGACCCAAATCGCATCAATGCCTTGAGAAACCTTAGGAAGGCCGATAGCTAAATCCATGGTAATGTGCTCCCACTTCCATTCTGGAATTTCAAGTGGTTGCAATGGACCTTTTGGTACTTGATGCTCCGCTTTAACTTCGTTGACAAGTTAGACACCTTGAGATAAGCAGCTGCTATCTCCCTCTTCATATTGCTCCACCAAAATGTATGATGAATATCATGATACATTTTGGTACTCCCAGATGGATTGCAAATGGTGTGTTGTGCGCCTCCATCATGATATTATACTTTAAATCGGTCGTTAGGAACACAAAGTGCAGAGTTGACTCAAGTATTCCTTCTTCATCGATTCTTGCTTCCAAAGTAGCACCCTCTTGCACTTTCTTTTTCATACGCATCGGCTCGGTGCGTAGCTTGGCGACTTTAACTTTATCGATTAAAAGTCGGTTCTACTCATTATATTTGCTATCATCACATGCGTCCTGAGTCTTTAACTCTATCTCCATCCTTTGCAAGTCACACAAAATGGGCCTTTGTGTTGATGATAACGCACTCAGATGTGCTTGCATACGATCTTCTACTCGAATGCATCGGCTACCACGTTAACTTTTCGGGATGGTATTGGATGGTATGATCATAATCTTTCAGCAGTTCAAGCCAACGTCGTTGTCGCGTGTTGAGTTCCTTTTGAGTGAAGAAATATTTGAGGCTTTTATGATCCGTAAAGATCTCCACTTTCTCCCCATACAAGTAATGCCTCCAAATTTTAAGTGCAAAGAAACAATATTTGCTGACTCCGGATCATGAGTAGGATAATTCCTCTCATATTCTTTGAGTTGTCGCGAGGCATAGGCTATAACTTTCCATGTTGCATAAGAACACATCCCAACCCTTTGCTCGAAGCATCACTGTAGATGACAAATCCCTCCGAGCCAGATGGTATTGTCGAGCAGTCTTTGAAATAAGTCTCTTCTTGAGTTCTTGAAAACTCTTCTCACATTCTTCGCTCCAATAGAACTTTGTATCTTTTCGAATTCAATTTGAGTCGATGGAGTAGCGATTAGAGAAAATCCTTCCACGAATCTCCGATAATAACCAAATGACTAAGCCGAAAAGCTACGTGCTTGATCCTTGATTTAGGTTGTTCCCGACTTTGAATAGCTTCATCTTTCTTGCAGTCAACAGATATTCCATGACTTGATACCACGTGCCCAAGGAATGCTACTTCTTCAAGCCGAACTTCGCATTTCTTCAACTTGGCATAAAGCTTATATTCACGAAGCTTTTGGAGTGTCGACCTCAAGTGTTGCTCATGATCTTCTTCTTTTTGGAATAAATAAGGATGTCATCAATAAAGAAGCGACCACAAAGTGATCTAAATATTCCTTGAATACTCGGTTCATCATATCCATAAAAGCGGCGGGAGCATTAGTCGATCGAAAGGACATGACTAGGAATTCATAATGCCCGTCTTAGGGAGTTACGGCCGTCTTTGGAATGTCGTGGTTCTAATCTTCAATTGGTGATATCCGGAACGAAGATCAATCTTTGAAAAGAATTTGGCTCCTTGCAAGCGGGTCAAAAGCAGGTCATCAATACGTGGCAATGGATACCTATTTTGATGGTGACATGATTGACTCCGATAATCAATACAAAGTCGCATACTCCCATCTTTCTTCTTCACGAATAGAGCAGGAGCACCCCAAGGAGAAGTACTAGGTCGAATAAAGCCAATGTCTAACAATTCCTGCGATTGGGTCTTTAACTCACGAAGTTCAATAGAGCCATTCGATATGGGGCTTTGGAAATAGGTTTTGTACCGGAGTTCAAGGTCGATACAAAATTCAATTTCACGCTCTGGGGTAGGCGGGGAAGTTCTTGAGAATACGTCGGAAATTTATTAACAATAAAAATATCGCTCAAAAGCGGCGTATTTTTGTTTAAATCAGTGACATGAGCTAAGAAAGCTTGACATCCGTTTTCAATAAGCGAATAGCTTTATGGCTTGAGATGGCCGTGATTGATTTTAATGGTTTGGTCGTTTGAATTAGCATAATAGGTTGATTAGGAATATGAAAGCTAACAACCTTACGAAAACAATCAATTTTTGCATGATAAGTAGTTAACCAATCAATCCCTAGAATCACGTCAAATGCAAGTATTTTTAATGAAATAAGATCGACGAGGTAATGTGAGGGTGCCGATTTGAACCAAACAAGACTTATAAGCGATGTGGATGTAATGAAGGTTTCTCCCAACGGAGTTTCCACGAGATAAGTCAAAAGTCTAATTTCTCCTGAGTCAAATTTAATCGATGAGCGCAAGTAGGAGAAATAAAAGAATGGGTAGAAGCAAATCAAATAAAGTGTAGACTTCATTAGAGTTTATGATAAACTTACCGTGATGACCTCATTCGGGTTCCTTGCTCTCTGGGAGGTCACAACAAACGCTCTCCCTTGCACTCTCTGGTTTGACTTTTTACGGGACTGACCTTTGGTGCCTCCATCCTAGTTGAATTTGTCTTGATGGCAACATAATCGAGCTAAGTGACCTTCTCTTCCACAATTATAACAGAAGCTTTGAATGGCGTAGCGATTCGGATGATGTGTCCCTCTTCTCGCATTTAAAGCATATGATAGGTGGTCTTTCTCCTTCCTTAACAACGGGTCTTTGGTCTTGGCGTCTTTCCATCATTGTTGAATCTCCGCTTTCTTGAAATGTCCATTCTTATTGTTTTGTACGATTACCACCAAGTGGTTACCATATCTGGCACATTGATTCCCTCACGCTTGTTGTCACCGCCCGATGACTACTCTACATTTGATATTATAACTTTTGCGTGCTGCTCTCTTTTAGTCGCGTTGACTTCGTTATCGCGCTCCACTAAGCGAGCCCTATTTACAACATCCGAATACAAACACGGTTTATGAGAAATAAGATGTTGGCGTATCTCCGACTTCAAACCTCTTAAAAACATTCGTGCCATCTCTCTTCATTATCCACCAGTGGGGCCTATGATAGTGATAACTCATAAATTTTGCCTCGTGTTGCGACACGGTCATATTGTTTTGTTCGAACTTGATAAACTCCACCTCCTTCATGTGGCGAATACTTTCGGAAAAGTATTTGTCGTTGAAACGACTCTGGAACTTCTCCCAAGATATCTTGATGCAATGAGGTTGAGTCGTTTCTGGATTCCCACCGATGTCCACCTCCTCCGCTGAACATAAAAGGCGTGAAGGGAACCTTTGCTCCTCGGAGCATCCCAAGACATCAAATATCTTGGTAATCTGCTTTATCCATGCTTCCGCGAAGTGGTTTTGGCTCTCCTTAAACTCCGGTGGTCCCAGCTCCTTGAATTGTTTAGCGGTGACCGCTTGAGAGTTCAAGTGTTTCCCTACGTTTTGGGCAGGAGTCGCTCTACTTTCTTTGTTGCATAAATTACATAAAGCCTCTGAACATTTGATCATTCATCATTTGGTCGGTGTTGTTGTTTGCATGAGGATTATCGCCTTCTGATGCACATTATCCTCGATTATTGATATGTGGTGAATCAACGATGCTTTGTGCTCCATTCTTATTCTCAACATTCTCGGATGTCATTTTCGAATCTTGCCACAAAACAAAAGATTAATTGACATTTAACAATTACCTTTATATTACGACCGAAATAATAAAATAGCACAAAAACTTAGGTAGGTCATACTAGCGAAAGGTATTCCCGTCTCTCCCCTCCTAGTACTTTTCTTACATCTTAGCCGGGATCATATCCCTTAGCTTTGATACCAAGCTGTGATGCCCCCAAAATTAGGTATACATCACCCATCTTGGGTCGCCACTTACGTGATACGTGTAATTTAAATACAACTTATTAACATAACTGTATATGGGTATGCAATCGACATAAAGCGTGAGTTTAAATACAAATATAAATCTACTAGATATTATACAAAACTCAAACAAAAAGTCCTCATTACAATTATTATCACACTATTTCACGAGAATAGTGAGGGACTACTAATGCTATCTTGGGACCATCACTTTCGTTTCCCAGGCTTCGTCCCGGCTATATTCTCATTTCACGAAGAGAACGGTGAAAGAAAGGGTGAGCTCAACTAGCCCAATAAGAAATATTATGACTAAGATAATGCAAAATAAATTATCAATAGTCTTCAACAATGTTAAGCCGATAAAATACAATAGACAACCGGTTTAAGCTGCGGCGGAATATCTGATCCATTAAAAGAGTCAAGTAGAAATAAAATCTACTATCTTTTATGATTTTAAAAGTTTTTCATCAACTGTTATAAATGAGACTCGACTTTAATAAATAATCCACATCATCGAATCACCCCTACCTTACTACTGACGAGGATATTCTTAAGTATCACGATCACAATTATTCACCTTTCTACGGGCGAAGAATAGTTGTGTATTCATTAATAGTCATGATCATGCCAACAATTTGTCCATCAATGCACTACTGACCAATTTGAGGATTTTTAATCACATCATTTGTAACATTCTACGGTCATGATTACATGAAATAATCCACAGTCGTAATCATACCAAGTCCATCCATGCTCTACGAATACAGGATGACTTAAAAAAAAAAATATAAACATGAGGATGATGACAATGATATAAGAATTCAATAAAACAAGTTCAAGAATTATTTTATCTAGGAATTATTAACGTCCAATTATGTCGACATGATCTTTGCTTTGTAGAGTAAAATTCAAGAATGATCGGAAGAATATTTCCGTGAAAAGATCTTTGGATGAAACGCAAATATCAAGGATATTCTACTAATTTCATGGAGTATAGAAGTCAAAGTTTTAACCAATTTGGGTATAATAAAGAATGGAATAACAAAGAAATCACCATGCATGCGGTACCGCGCATAGACGAGTTATTCAACGAATAATAATAACGGAACCAATTAGGAATTGAAATTCACAAAAGCGGATGTTCAACGAGAATAATAAAGATGGAACGGATCCGGTGTAAAACACACGAGATAGGATATTCCAGCGGAATGATAAAGAGCGGAACCGAATCCGGTGTAAAACACCTGAGCAGGATGTTCAGCGAATAATAAAAATGGAACCGGTCCGGTTGTAAAACACACAGACGGATGTTCCAACGAATAATAAAAGAATGTCACCAAGTATAGGGTAAACCAGCGTATACAAAGGTTATTCCAATGAATAAATAAGCAATGGAATAACATAAGGATTTCACCAAGTATAGGGTATCTGCGTGTCTGAGGTTATGTATAGGGTATGCCACTTTTACGGAGTTATTCAACGAATAATAGTGAATGGAATAATGAAGTTCTCTTCAAGAAGAAAGAATAACACCCTTACTAGTAAAAGAACTGAATATAGAAGTAATGAAGTAGCGAGAATACTCTTCTTCTTTCTATAACTTTCTATCTATAGCTTCTCTCTATAATTTTTTCTCTCTAGAGTTTCAATGAATTAAGTAAGAAAATAATGAAGGAATGAGCTTATTTATAGGAAAATGGAATGCATAGTAACTAATCCATGAGCGGTCCAGATTGATTTACTTTAATCTGACGGTCCATGTTTAAAGAAAAAATCTTTTAAATAAAATATAATATATTCTATTTATATAAAACATTTTACTATGCAAACACTATGCAAAAAACACTATGCAAAAACACTATGCATAATAAAATATAATATATTTTATTTATAAAATAACTTTAATAAAGTATTACATTTTATATAAAAAGATGTTTCATTTTATTACGTTAATAATCTGAATAAAACAAAAAATCGTCATTATCGCTATAATAATTCATATTATTAATCGTGAATAATGGAATCAAACTAAGTGACTTCTCACATAAGCATCAATAATCAATACTGGTAAGTGCTTCTTATGCAACCACACGTATTCTTTGTACTTTTACTACCGAGTAGTTCAACAATATCAACGGTAAAACTTCCGTAGTTATTTCAATAAAATATTTTTGTCTTTTTCTCGATCCGACAATAATTACATTTGTGGGGTCCACCAATGATTGAGTAGTTATGCGAATATTCCTGCTAAACCAATATTCCCAGGCCAATCGAATATAATATAACCACTTGTATACTTTGCAAAATTTATAAATATTACCCACAACTATAACATTATATCAAATTATTCCATAATATTCAAAATAATATTTATAGAAAATTCATCTTTATTTATAAAAAGCTGGGGTCTTACATTAAGACTACGTGTCCTGAACTTCAAGGAAGTTGGGATAAGTATTTACCATTGGTAGAATTCTCCTACAACAACGAGTTATCGAGCAAGTATAGGTGTAGCTCCATTGAAGCATTATATGGGCCGAAATGAGAGTTCTCCGATATGTTGGGATAAGGTGGGTGAAAGCAACATTGTTGGGACCTAGAGTTAATACGCGATATGACTCTGAAAAGATCCAAATGATTCGACAACGTATACAAAAGCGGCACAAGATCGACAAAAGAGTTATGCGGATCTTCATCGAAAGGGCGTGGAATTTAGTGTAGGGGATCATGTATTATTGCGAGTTGCTCCATGGAAGGGAGTTACAAGATTTAGGAAGAGAGAAAAGCTCGATCCACGATTTATTGGTCCATTTCAAATTCTTGATAGAGTAGGAAATGTAGCCTATAGACTTGCGTTACCTCCAAGTATGTCTCGTGTTCATAATGTGTTTCACATATAAATTGCTTAAATAAATATGTGAAAGACCCGAACCACGTTATAGAGTTAGAACCAGGACGAGATAGCCAGAGACTTAGCGTGTGAGGAGGTACTGTCAAGATTTTGGATAGGAAGGAGCATGTCCCTACTGCCAAAAAGTCATACCACAAGTTAAAGTTTTGTGGAGGAATCATGCTATAGAGGAAATGACACGGGAATTGGAAAGCGGAAATGAAAGCGAGGTATCCTCACCTTTTGAAACACCAGTATGCGTCGTCAATTTCGAGGACGAAATTTCATAAGGAGGAGGTTGTAAGACCAAAAATTTTTTAAATAAAAAGGAATTTCCTTTATTTATTATTTTGAAATAGTAAGGGTTGATTTGATTAATGTGGATAGTTAAGGGTTAAATCATAAATATTTCAAAATAAGCAAGTGGTTATAAAATATTCATTTTTGTCGGGGAATATTCGTTTGGTGGGGAATATTAAATGCTTGTTGGGGAATATTAAATGCAATGCAGTAGCAGACCATGTGTGGGCCCCATAACTGAGCGATTGGATGAGGAAAATGACAAAGTTTGGGTGGTTATAAATAGCAGGCGTAGTTATTCTGATTTAAGACCCATTGGAATACCCGTTGGTTAAAATACTGATGTCTGGCGTGGTTGCACGATGCACTGCGGTATTGCTGCAAGATTGTTGAATTATTGATCCTTACGTGAAGAAGGCACTACTCAATAATTTTCACGATAATTACTTGTTAAGTATTTTATTTTATTGATTCAATAATTGTTTGCGTTGGTATTTTATATTATTGTTGTTTCAATAATTGTCACTTTGCACATGATTTCCCATTATCGGATCAATAATTCATATTATTTGAATAATATTATTAGATAACATTATTGGCAATGTCTAGAAAGTTACATCTAAGGAGAGGTTTGGTCACCTAATTGCGGCGCCAGATGAAGGAGAGATCCTTATTGAAAGCCCCTCTTTCCTCTGAGAAATTTGGTTGTCATAAATGTGATTCTCGTAATATTATTTGTGAATAATTAATTATTGATTCATATGATAAGAAAATATTTATTTTATATGAATATAAATGATGGATTTATTTATGTGGTTATTAATGAAGGAATTAATCTTTGAGATGTTTTATTTGTATTTTGTCGGATTGGAGGTATTAAAAGATCAAATCGGTGTTATTACTGACTTTATTGTGTGAGTTATAATATTTAATCCGTAGTTTGGATCGTTGTAATTTTGGATATGTTATACATATATAAGTTGAGTATATGACCACAAATTTTGAGCAGATTAAAAATGAAGCGAATAATTTGTTATGAATTTTAAGAGGTGACCGATTAGGAAATTAGGTTTATAATTGATTTTGGTGGAAAATTCTAGAATTGAGTGGGCCCCACTTGTGGTTGGTGAAAAAAAATGTGCTGAATTTTATTTCAAATGTGGTGGGTGGCAATAGTAGCGGGTAAAAGCCATCGGTAGCGGTCAAGTCTCGCCTTGGTAGGGCTAACATTTTCCTATAAATAGAGGGCTAAGTTAGAATTGAAAATCACACCAGAAACAAAGTTTTCTCTCTTTCTCTCTCTATATTATTGAGCGTATTTTGTGAGTATTTAGATACTTTGAGAGTTCTTTGTTCAAGTACAAGTTTCATTCAAAGATCACTTGACCTTTTCCTTAGAAATCTTGATTCTTTGAGGTAAGGGATATTATTTTTTTCGTAATGATATTATTTCTTGAATATCATTATCTTTGAAATATTAGTTGGAACTTTTTATCAAATTTGGAACTTTTTCATGTCGGGGTTACTATTCATGAGTTACTATTCACGAGTTACTATTCATGAGTTACTATTCACGAGTTACTATTCATGAGTTACTATTCACGAGTTACTATTCACGAGTACTATTCATGAAGCGTGAAGATGTTTTTGTGGAATTTCTATCTTTTGGTGTCAGAGTTACTATTCACGTATACGGCACTATTCACGTATCTGACACTTATTCATAGAAAAATAAAATTTCTTCTTTTCGTTCAAAATATCTATTCTGGATACTAGCTTTGATTGTATCCATGTTTTGATCATTCTTGAATTTTACACCACTATGATTATTTTTGAGGTATTGTTGGACATGGATAAAACAAAGTACGAATCCTTAATCCTTAATCCTTGTCATTTTGTTTCACTGGATTCGTTCTTTAAAAATATTTTCATCATCCTCGGTCTTAAATGATGATATTATTGAATATCTTTGGCACAGTAGTGCAAAGATTAATGATTACACGATGAATATCTTTAGCCTTTAGTGCAAAGATGAGCAGTGTTGAGATGAACATGATCGATTGATGAATATCTTTGGCTGTAGTGCAAAGATGAATATTTGATTTGAGATGAATATTGATTGATGTTACAGGATAAAATATTGATGATGGACTATTAAATTCATAGATTATAGTAGATTTCATTCTCTACGTAACTCTTCTATGAATTATTATTTCATTATGAATATTGATCTGAAACTTGTTGTCTATTGTATTCTATCGATTTTTCCTGTTGGAGACTAACGATAATTTGTTGTATATTATCTTAGTCATAGTATTCTTCTTGGGCTAGTTGAGCTCACCCTTTTCCTTGTTGTTCCATTTTTCTTCTCGGGAGGCGAGAATGTAGCGAGTACTAGTCGGGGTATGGAATGAAGGTTCTAGAGAGAGTTGTTTAGTAGTCCTCACCATTTTGTAAAATAATGTATCAATAATTATGATGGGGATTTATTTGCGTGTGGATATTGTCTAGAAGATAACATTATATTTAAACTCACGGTATATATTGTCGTATTTCACACGACATTTGTATTATTGAAGTTGTAGTTTGCTTCTTGTACCATGTATTTGGCGACTCGAGAATGGGTGTTGTGTATACCTATTTTGGGGGCGTCCACAATTAATATCGAGCTTAGGGATATGATCTCTGGCGGAGATCGGGAATAGAACTAGGAGGGAGAGACGAGTAAATCCTTCGCTATTGTGTCCTACCTAAGCTTATTTGTTGGTTGGTCATATATATAGGGGTATTATGTGATTTGTTAATTTATTTAATTAACCCTTGTTTTATGATAGTTTTTAAGAATGGGCTGCGAGAAACGTTAACAATGGAGTGAATGAGATCGTGGAGACACCTCTAATCGCCAACCAGGATAATGTGATGTCGGTGACGAAGGAATTAGAGATATCCATGTGGTGAGTGAAGAATTGATAGTTGCACCTTTTAGATAGTCGCAGAGAGGTAACGGTGAGAGTGAGGAAGAAGAGGAAGAAGAGGTACACAAGAGAGTTTATTAGAGGTATTTTATGATCAAAATGTAGAATTGCAAAATCGTATTCATGAGTTAGAAGAAGCGAAATTTGAAGAATTGCGAGCGATCGTGGAGTAAAAGGATGCAACGATTCAAGCTTGTGTTACCCGATATGTGATGCTTGAGCAGAAGCACTCTTTGGCGAGTATAAGATGATAAAATTTGGAATCGAAATGAAAGAAGAAATAAGCGAACGAGTGAGAATGAGTGATGCATGGGTAAAAGCCGCATGACGCGTTGATATTATGGAAAGAGATGTCCAATCTAAAAAGAAGATTTAACGATGACGGGAAGACGTCGGCAGCAGCATCAGCACCATCAACAAATTCTAGGGGAAGAGAACGATCGCCAGTTAGATGCTACAGATGTGGAGAGGAGGGACATATAAGGTCAAACTGTTCAAAGCCTTCCAAGGTATGCTATAATTGTGGAAAAGAAGGACATATCGCTCGAGATTGTACGATATCGAAACCCAGTCCAGCGAGAATGGTGACTCAAAAGGATGTCCCAGAAAAGTCAAAGTCAACGGTTCTTGGAAGAGCGTTTGTCGTGACCGGTCAAAATGCGAGGAACCCGAACGAAGTTAGCACGGGTTAGTTAATTATAAATTCTTGCGAAGTATATACCTTACTAGATATTGGTTCTACCCATTCTTTTATCTCTCTTACTTGCGCTCAACGTTTGAACTTGACTACGGAGAAATTAAACTTTGACCTATCTGTGGAGACTCCATTAGGAGAAATTTTCATTACATCCGTTGTTTAAAAATCTTGCTTGATTCAAGTTGGCACTATCACATTACCTGTTAACCTTATTTCTATAGAGATATTTGCTTTTGATGTGATTTTAAGGTTAACTACTCATCATGCCAAATTGATTGCTTTTGTAAGGTTGTTAGTTTTCATATTCCTAAGCAACTTTGTTATTCAATTCAAGCAATCAAACCATTGTAGTCAAACATTTTCATATCAAGCCATGAAGTCATTCGTTTATTACGGATGTCAAATTTTCTTAGTCCATGTTATGGATTTGAATAAAGACACGTCAGATTTGAATAATATTCTTGTTGTTATTGATTTTTCCTGACGTATTTTCTGAAGAATTTCTTGGCTTACTCCCAAAGCCTGATATTAAATTTTGTATCGACTTTGAACCCGGACAAAACTCATTTCTAAAATCTCATCGAATGGCTCTATTGAACTTGTGAGTTAAAATTCAACTATAAATTTGGTACTGAGCCTTTATCTGGTGACTTCCTTTGTGGAATTTACCTAAGCCGGACTCTCTATAGGGGCGTCGTATTAGATGCGATAGTAAAGCGATAGGTGTCATTGTGACGTGCTATCCAAGATTGGGATATGAGTCACAGATTGAGAACAACCTAAGTCGATGTCGAAATACGTAGCTTTCAGGCTTAGTTGGTTATTATCGAAGATTCGTTGAAGGATATTCTCGAATCGCTATTCCATTATCGCAATGACTCGTAGAGAGATACAAAATTCGAATGGAGCAAGGAATGTGGGAAGAGCTTGAAGAACTCAAGAGGAGACTCATTTCAAAGACATGTTACGACCATGCCATCTGGAAAAAGCGAGCGTGGTAGGCGGCGTGTTGAGTAGAAGATCGTATATAAGTGCGAAATACGATATTGTCAAAGACTAATTTCAGTATAATTTACAAATAATAGAGATGGAGATGAAAACTCTAGGTACCCACGTGATGATATACGTGTATAATCGACTTTAATCGATAAAGTTAAAATTTGCTCAAGCCACCGGCCCGGAAATGATGCGTATGAAGAAGAAAGTACAAGAAGGAGCTATTCGAGCGAGAATTGATGAAGAAGGAATACTTGAGTCCACTCTAGACTTTGTGTTCCTAACGACTCGATTTGAAGAACAAGATTATGATGGAGGCACACAATACACCATTTGCAATCCATCACGGAAGTACTAAAATGTATCGTGATCTTGACATACATTTTGGTGGAATAATATGAAGAGAGAGATTGCAAAGTTTATCTCGATGTGTTTAACTTTGACGCGTGTAAAGCGCGAGCATCTAGTACCTAAGGGTCCGTTGCAACCACTTGAGATTCCGAATGGAAGTGGGAACACATTACCATGGATTTCGTTCTGGTCTTCCTACGGTTTCTCAAGGCATCAATGCTATTTGGGTTATTGTTGATAGATTAACCAAATCGCTCATTTCTTGCCGAAATCACGGAGACTTATTCACTTGAGCGTCTTGCTAGTATATGCGTAAATGAGATTGTGAGGCATGCTGTATCCATAGTTTCGGATCGTGACCCAAGATTCACTTCAAGATTTTGGGTTAGCTTGCAAAAAATCTATGGGCACGGTTTGCGATTTAGTTCGGCATACCATCCCCAAACGGACGGACAATCGAGAGGGACTATTCAAACTCTTGAAGATATATTAAGACTCGTGTCCTGAGACTTCAAGGCGGTTGGGATAAGTATTTACCATTGGTAGAATTCTCCTACAACAACAGCTTTATCGGCAAGTATAGGTGTAGCTCCATTGAAGCATTATATGGACGAAAAATGTCGTTCTCCAATATGTTGGGATAAGGTGGGTGAAGCAACATTGTTGGGACTCGAGTTAATGCGTATGACTCACCGAAAAGATCCAAATGATTCGACAACGTATACAAACGGCACAAGATCGACAAAAGAGTTATGCGGATCTTCATCGAAAGGACGTGGAATTTAGTGTGAGGGGATCATGTATTATTATTGAGTTGTTGCTCCATGGAAGGGAGTTACAAGATTTAGGAAGAGAGGAAAGCTCAATCCACGATTTATTGGTCCATTTCAAATTCTTGACCGAGTAGGAAATGTAGCCTATATACTTTGCGTTACCTCCAAGTATGTCTCGTGTTCATAATGTGTTTCACATATCGGTGCCGTAAATATGTGAAAGACCCGAACCACGTTATAGAGTTAGAACCGGACGAGATAGCCAGAAGACTTAACGTGTGAGGAGGTACACTGTCAAGATTTTGGATAGGAAGGAGCATGTCCTACGCCAAGAAAGGTCATACCACAAGTTAAAATTTTGTGGAGGAATCATGCTATAGAGGAAATGACACAGGAATTGGAAACGGAAATGAAAGCGAGGTATCCTCACCTTTTCAAACACACAGTGTGCGTCGTCAATTTCGAGGACGAAATTTCATAAGGAGGGAGGTTGTAAGACCAAAAATTTTTTTAAAAAAAAGAATTTCCTTTATTTATTATTTTGAAATAGTAAGGGTTGATTTGATTAATGTGGATAGTTAAGGGTTAAATACGCAAATATTTCAAAATAAGCAAGTGGTTATAAAATATTCATTTTTGTAGGGGAATATTCGTTTGGTCGGGGAATATTCGTACTGTTGGGGAATATTCGTACGACGGCGCAGCCATGTGTGGGCCCCATAACGGAAAGCGATTGGATGAGGAAAACGACATGAACTGTGATTTGGTATAACCATGATCTTTGATGTTTCAGGTAAAGACAAGTGATGAAAATTATCTTCGTCCTGGGTGCGAAGAGGAATTTAGAATCATAATTATGATTATGAGATACTCATATAATTGTGGAAAGGAACTGTTGATTGATGTTACAGGGATAAAACAGTGTTGGTGGATTTTTAACATGGAGAAGATAATAGACTTTATGGTCTATTTGACTCTTCTAATGGATTGCTTCGTTCACCGCAAACTATGGTTGAAATTTTTTATCATCTACCATATGTTTTAAATCTCTGATTTATTACTGTTGAAGGCTATTGATAATTTATTTATCTTTAGTCATGATATTCTTTACTGAGCTAGTTGTGCTCACCTTTCTGTTTCAAAATTCCTTTCAGGTAATAAGAGTGTAGCTGGGTCGAGCGAGGGTAACGGGGAAATAGAACGGTGGTCTCTAGCTGTGGAGGTTCTCCCTAAGCAGTATAGAAAGGTGTTGTATACATCATTTAGTAGTTATATTTGGTGAATCAAATAGGGTGATGCGAACCCAACGTTAGAAGGGTGTTTTGCCACTATCATACAAGATGTCTAATGATATACAACCTCGTGTCATCATAAGACAAGGTTGTGCTCATCCACTTGCTGAGTATATCTACGAGCACTACCTATATAATCTTGGTGTTTGGTTGAAGTATAACTCTCAATTAGAGACAGTGGAGATAATGATATGTCAAGAGAAGACTCACCATTGGAAAGAATATGATAATAATCTTCTCGTTTTTCTTTGGGGTCTATTAGGTCAACCAAGGATAATTCTGTGGCC